>APFE030599237.1:0-18635 GCA_000404065.3 Pinus taeda
AAGCGAAGCGTCCATACCGTCCTCGTCCACTTCCTCTTCATCTGAGTTGGAATCAAAATCATCCATGGGGGCGGGTCAAAAGGTTTCCATCTTTTGGATTTTGGCTTAGGGACAACCTTCTTCTTTTGGGCAGGGATCGCTGGACACGATCTATGAAGGTGCCCTGTGAGATGGAAATTTCTGCAGCGGAACGCTGTGTTCTCGTAATCCAAGGTCTGAGTCCAGTGGAGGTCTCCAACTTTGAGAATGATCTGATTTGGAAGTCCTTTACTCATGTCTATTTCTGCGCAGATTCTGGCGAAGGTGTATATGCCCTTTTCCCTTCTAGAGGTGTTTGTGGTTAGAAAGCGGCCTAGAGAATTACCGATTCCTTCAAACACAACAAAGTGCCATAAATGAGCTGGGAGATTAGGAAGTCTGACCCAGATGGGGATCTTGGTGATGATAGCTGTGGAGGGATCAAAATCTGGGAACCAAGGGGTTAAGAATAGACCCGCTGAGTCCCAAAACCAGGGGCCTTTAGTTAATGCTTTTTGATAATCCTCACTGTCAACAAAAACTACAATGAAGAAACCTTTTGAGCAGAGAAGAACCTTGCAATTGTTGGTCCAGTTCAAGTGAATCCATTTGTAGAGATCTGTTGTGCGTGGCCATAGCCCATTGAACCTGCAAATAATGCCATACTCTGCAAACATTTGGAATTGCCTATCCATTGCAGGATGCATTATTTCAATGGAGGGGGTTTCCTCCAGCTTGTCCACCAAAAAGGGTTTTGGAGCCTGGGCTGGTGGAGCGGAGCTCTTGGGTTTCTGAGCATGGAAAACATCTTTGTAAGAAAACGCTGCCGCTGAAGATGACTGTCCAACAGCTCCCCCTCTCAAACGAAGGGAAAGAATGATGGAGGAATTTCTTTGAATGTTGTAAAATGAAAGGGGCAGGAGATCCTCTAGCTGTTTGTCGTTGAAGAGGAGCCTTTGAGAAGCAAAGGGAATCCCCATCCTAACTTCCAGTATTTGCTTGAGGTCCTGCACTAGATCCGAAGAGCTCACCCACTAAAGCAGAGTTTTGCCCGAGAGGAGCACAATTAGGATCTGGAAAGCTGCAGAGTGCTCCGGATTCTGCTTTCCTCTGCAAATCTGAGACGAGAGGACTCTGGTGCTTGCACAGCTTGCTAGGGGCTCAACCTGTGCCTATTTCTTAGGTCCCTGCGAAGGGCAGCACGCAGTCTTAATCACTGTGAATAACCTGAAAGGGGACAGGGCCTCTCTAAAGTTTGCTGCACCATTTTCTGTTGGGCTGAGCAGAAGCTGGACGACGGCTGGACGCTGTATCTCACTACGACTTCTCAGAGCCTTTCCAGAGACCCCATTCTGTGCATTGTTTGTGATCTATCCCTTCCAAGAGACCAAATCTCGGCAAGGCATTCCTTCAAACACTTGCCACTCATCCTCCTTGCTTTGGCATTTTGGATTCGTTTTGAAAACAAGGATTCCTAGAATGGTTTTTGTTTCCAATCTGTGAAACCTTAAACAAACCAAGGACATAGACTCAAGCAGTGGGAGCCCTTGCTTCATCACTGTCCAGAAATCGATTCCATTTGAGCCGTAGAAAATGACCCTGCGGGGTTTTTGGGAGACCCCTTCGCGCGTGTAGCAGATCTGGAGAAAAAAGCTCATTCCGAAGTCTGCCCATCCGCCTGAGGAAAGCTTCTTAACAACTAAGCTGCGCGGCTCCCGAATGTTGATCAGGCCTGCAGCATGACTGGAGCTTGGAAAATCAAGCGCGAAAGTATTGAGACTTGCCCTGGTTGCGTTGTCCAACGAAGCTGTGGAGCGCCCGGAAACCCTAGCAGAGCTCGTCATTTTTCTCTTTCCCAAACAACCTTCGTAGGAGCTTGATATTGAATATGTTGTATCTCTATAATTTTGGATCTCCAAGATCTTAAATTTCGTCTTGAGGTAGCCCCCTGTGTCCTATTTCCAACCTCACAATTCTGATCAAGATTGGATTCTCCAAGAAAGAGTTATTCCAAATCTCCTACGATGACTTGATTATAGACTAGTTCAGTAAAGCGAACTTGTATGAAGTTCCACGTGTCGTTGTTTCGACCTTCGGACCTGAAAATGATACAAAGAAAACTATAGTTCGTCTTCTTTCTATAAATTTTTATGAAATTTTAATATGATGCTCAAAGAAAACATTATGAACATTTTCCCCACGTTACTTGTTTGAGATATAATTTGGGAGCCTGCAAAAACCCTAACTTTCTTGGATCATATATATGAAAATATAGCAAGACAAGATCTGAAATGTGTACCCAAGGTGCATCACAATTTTTTCTCAAATGGGTTTTAATTTATACTTCTGAAACTTTGTATACAAAACGTTATAGCAAAAATTCCACAATGACTTGTTTGAAGCAGCGAAACCCTAGAATCCAAATCTCTGATACCAAATGTTATGCAACTAGCTCACAAAATAGAAGAAAAGACAAATCAACGACTTCAAAATCAGCATCTTCGAAGGGGAAACCTTCTTTACATTACACAAATGAACAATTCTTGGATGATACAAATGACAATACCTCCTTTCTATATATAGGATTCTAAGGGGTCACAATTTAATCAAAGCCGACATAACAATAATAATGTAAGGGAACATCAATAACAATAGTGGGCTTCTATGGGGCACAATAATAACAATATGGGGACAACATGGGCACAAATATAACAATAACGGGCTACAATGACAATAATAATAAGTTAATATACTAGTATTATAGGGATCTAACATGTTGATCATGTGATTGAATGGTCTGTATTGCATGTGGAGCTAGATGGAGAATTCTAGTTGGAACCTCAACGTATATTGCAAAGAAAGATGCTCATGCTCTAGAACCATGCAATTGAGCAGGTTAAAGTGTAATGGAAGCCCTTCGGGCCCGATGAAGCTACATGGGAGATGGAAAATCAAATGGGGCTATGTATCCTTCTCTATTCACTAGTGGAGCAAATGATTTTGATATATGTTTTGGTGTGATGTTTTGGTTTATATACATATGTATATGGATGTAAATATCACCATAAGCTGTGTTATAAAGCTCCAATAAGAAATATGGGTGTCATGTTGTTATGTTGTTATGTGTGATGATTGCAAATATTGCATCGAGCTAAGTTATAAATATCCATGGGCAGTATGTTTTGTTTTTATCAGTTTTGTTAGTTGTAGGTGTCATTGAAAACCGAGGATGGTGTTCCCCCAAGGGGGAGGCTTTTGTAACTGTCATGGTCAAAATTCAATGTAAATAAAGTTAATAAAGGCAAAATAATAACCACGGTTATGGGACACTTATTCCAAGCTGAATGTTGGGCAAAAACATCCGAGTGTGGGTGTTCATTTGGTTTATTATGGCAAAGGAAATTGGCAAAGGTAATAACGAAGGCTTTGGAAAGGCATGACACATTAATTGGAATTTTATTTATGAAAATAAAGGAAATTAGAAGAAAATAAAGGTGAAAGGTCACATGTTGCATGTGAGGGGGAAGATTACGTAAAATAATGGAAAATGAAGAAAATATAGGCCTCATTAATAAAAGGGCTTCTAAGGATAAATTCATACCTTTTGTTAGTTGCAGCGTTGGAGATCCCTCTCTATTCTCTCTCTCTCTCATACTCTTGGACACTTAGATTTTTCTTGGAGCACTTCAACATTAGATCAAGAAAAGCAAAGAAGGAAAAGGAGAGCAAGGATCAAGCAAGGAAGAGGAGGATCACACATCTACAATGGGACTATTTGCAAGTATTGATTTTCATGTGTGATTTCCTTTGCTAGTTATGGCATGCATGGTTATGCATGTGTGTTCTTAGTTCTCTTGTTGTCATTGGCATGGGGTTTTCTAGGTGTGATAGTGTTCTTCAGCCTTTACTTTCCATTTTTAGATAACCATGGTGTGATGGTTTCAGATTTTTTTGTTGATCTAGATTGCTGGATGGATTTGAAACTGAGTGCGGTGGTCGTTGAAAGAAAGAATACATGGCCTAGTGAGCCCTTAATCAAACTATGGATTGTGGTAAAGCCTTTCCCTAGTAACCCCTGAACCATACTATGGGTTGTGGTAAAGCCAAATTTTGTGTTACCTCGGTGGGCCTGGGAATCCTCGACCTGTGAATGGTAGGATATACAGTAAAACCTAGAGGTAGGTGCCCTCAATCAGACCTAGGAACCCTTGGTTGGTGAATGGAAGGATATACGGTAAATCCTGGAGGGTAGAGTCTCAGTTAGGGCTTAGTAATGTAGTGTGGATTGTGGCAAAGCCAAGAGACTAGGAGATAGGAAAATTCCTCGTGGTGTAGGTGGAGAAATCTGGTGGCGTCCATGCTTGTTTGGGGCCTAGTGATCCGGTGTTGATTGTAGAAAAACCTATTTCTATTGATGAGGGTGAGGTGGTTTAGCCTCTTAAAGCCTTGGGAGATTTTGGTTATGAATCCACATTCATGCTTGGAATATGGCATGGGGGTGATTGGCTGAAAGAAATATTTGGTTCAGCCAATCTATGGTCAGGAGGTTTGTGGAAGTCCCATACCTAGTTGGCTTATGCATTCATTAATAAGAGTTTCTTCCCCTTGATATTTCATGTGTAAATGTATTAGTTTATATAGGGATTTTATGGTTGGTCCATCCTTGTTATTTCTATTGTTTATAAGTTGGATATGCATATGTTTTATGACAATGATGATGTATGGCTCTCATCATTTTTTGATTTGTAAATGAATGAAAAATGAATATATGAACTAATAGATGATAATGCAGCTAATGTGATAAGGCGTCATGGCTTCTTAGCGATTCTTAGATAAGTATGAGAATCCTCTACTCAGATCTATTGTTATGACCTGTAAAGTGCATATTTGTAACATGTTTGACAAAATGTCTGGCATGGATAGTATGGGTCCAATTAAGTATTTGTTCAAGTATTTGGTTTAGAATAATTATTTCGATATTACTTTTCATTCCTGAAGGTTTCATGGAGTTCTGGGTAGTTCACTCGAGTCTTGGCCCTGAAATGTGGCACATAATCTAGGGTTGTTGGCTCTGAACTAGTTAAAAAAGTCCCCAGTCGCTTGCATGCCCTTGCTGTGGGAGTGATTGGAGGGCCCCAATTGCATGCATGTCCATGCCATGGGAGAAACTGAGGCTCTAAGTCAGTAAAATGTTAAGTTTCCTCAGGGATTGGTCACCTAGAAAGGTTAGTTGGATCCTGGAGGTTCTGTAACATGTGTAGGAGATCAGATTGGTTGTGTTTTGTCAGTTCCACTTCCTTAAATGTACATGGGGATTTGAATAAGATCATAGTAGCCTCTCGTCACATGTTTACCCCAACGGAATGGTTAAATTGGGCAAATGTTGGAGGAGGGTGTTACACAAGGCCTAGTTACATTTTCCAACACTCCCTTTTAACTAGGGAGGTATTCATAATTACATAATTAGATAAGGATACTCTCAAATTGAAATAATCTCATAAGAAGAGTTTGGATTGATAAGCCATCATCAAGTATCAACATCATAACCAACATTATCAATCTAAAAAATAACAAGGCCTTGAATAACAAGCTCTAATGCTTCACTAGATTAGAGCACAATGCTAAGAGACATACATTTGGACACCAACACTACCACCTCTCAAGGCACATACCTCATCCAGATGTTCACCAGGTCCACGGATTCTTATATTGGATTTTCAATGCGTAAAGAATATAAACCCTCTTCAACTAGTCTTGTCTTGGATACCCTATCTTATCCTCAAAGAGTATTGGTCCATGGGACTGCTTCCTATCTTGGATTCCAGATCCTTAAATATTATCGATCCTAAATTATTATCCAATATTCCATTCTACCTACCAGTACTTTCACTAGACTTATGAATGTTAGCCATGGCCCAGTGCATGAGACATGGAGAATACGGTGTCCATCATCACTCCCTCTCAACCAGGGAGGAGATCCTTACTCCCTCTCAACTAGGGAGACATAACCATAAGCCTTATCGTGTCTTAATCATTAGCTACATATTCTTACATGGATATATAGTTGTAGTTGTAGGGCTCCTATCTCGCATCAAATCATACCTGAGCTTCAACCTTCCTCAATGTTAAACATTTTATGGAGCCAAAAAATTTCACAATTTATTTTCGTGATAAGGTTCTTTCCATAATCCTTTATATCACTTTCCATTAACCACCATTTGTAGTATCTATCTCATCAAAGGTATATTGTCAAACCAATCAACGTAGAGATTAATTATAACTCCCTCTATCCATCTTGGGAAAGTGACCTTCTTCTAGATCAATATTAAATCCCATAGTGTCAAAAATGACAACTTAAGGTTCAAAAAATAAGCAAGGATAGGGCTGAAATGAAGCTTAAGGGCCTTCATTTTAGCGAGATGGGAAAAAATCTTAATCGGAAATTTACTAACCATTTTTCCTTATAACATCGAGGTATTGTATATATGTTTTTCAAATAAAATCAAATAAAATCAAGGAAGGATCAAGGATGGATCGAAAATCAAAGTAAGAAACTCAAGGAAGGATCAAGGATGGGTCGAAGATCAAAGTAATAAACTCAAGAAAGGGTCAAGGATGGATCGAAGATCAAGGTAAGAAGCTCAAGGATTGAAGATCAAAGTAAGAAGATCAAGGAAGTAAGAAACTCAAGGATTGAAGATCAAAGTAAGAAAATCAAGGAAAGTAAGAAGATCATCGATTTACCATCAAGTGCTCAACAAATTATCTCATGACTTCCTATATCAAATTGTTGCATTTATTGCATTTATTATGTACACACTTTTGTCATATTGTTAGGTCCCTATACTACTAGTGTAACCCCTTATTGTTATTAGTGCAACCACCTTATTGTATTATTGTGCTCATATAGTCCCCATGTTGTTATGGTATCCCAGTGGAAATATCCTTGAGAATATTCAATGATCCATGGTGTAAGTGACCCATTCCCATATGCCAAAGCTCCCCAAGGTCATGGCCTTGCTCACTTCCTTATTTGTTTCTCAAGGTTGCATATGTCTCAAAATGAAACCTGTAGAGGTTCATCACCCTAACTCCAGTCTACTTGGCTGCTCTAGATTTGGAAGACTTGATAAAGGCATTTCCTTTACTAATGATAACCTCATAACCCTTGTATTCTAAGGATGAGACTAAAACAAGATTTGTCTTCAATAATTGTGTGTAGAGTACATATATGAAGTAGAGAGGGCTCCTAGAATCCCTCTCAAACTTGAAAATATCCACAACCTTGGATAGGTACTTGTCATCATCACCCAACTCTATATGAAACTACATGTCCTTCTCGACCAACTAGTTGAATCACTCCTTATTCCTGGTCACATTTTAGGAAGCTCCATTGTCAATATACCGCACACTTCTAGCCCTAATATTTCCATACAAGCTATGAGAAATAACTCCCTCTCAAAGTGAGAAGAGAAATCGTCCACCTCTGTTGATACTACTACATGGTCCTTCTTAGACCCTTTCTTCCTATTTGGGCACTTGGTGGTGTAGTGCCCAAATTTGTGGCATGAGAAGCACTTTATCTAGTTGGGATCCTTCTTCTTCTTCTCACCTCTAGAGCTAGACTCAACCCCTCCTACACCTTTATTTCCCTTGGCCTTGCCCCTTTTCTAGTTAGGAAAAAGTTATCCTCTTCTTTCATATTTATGTGAGACCCAATTTTGGTCTACCTCTAGATCTCCTCTTGGATGTAGTCACCCCATAGCCACTCCCAATCTTGAATCTTTTTTGTACCAATCACCATGTTAGTGAAGTTTTCCCATGACTTGGAAAAACCCAATAGTGAAAAATTTGACAAGCTCTATGTTCGAGAGTGTCTCCCCAACTCCAATTAGCTCGTCCCTCACTTGAGTGGACATGGTAAGGTATGAGACCACAAAATCAAACTTCTCCATCTTGATATTTCTAAGTTTTTTCCTTAAGGACTAGTTTCCTCACCTCAATCGAAACTTGGTACAACCCTATGATGGTTTCCCACATGGATTGAGTGGTCTTTTTCTCAGAAAAGTGAGGTATCATGTGGTCCTTGACTCCCTCAAGGATAATTCTTTTAGATTTCACATATTTTTTTGTTGTGTTGAGCCAACTGTTGAAGGTTAGCTAGTTAGGCTAGTGAAAGAAACTGAAACTGAAACCTTCAAATATATTCACCAAACATATTGAGTATTCTAACCTAGCATGCATAAAGAATAATAAAACCTAAAGATAATAACATGATAAAACACAATGACATTGGAGACACACAAAAAACCCCAATTGGGGAAAACCTGCAAGTTGTGTTTTCTTTATTTCTTCTTCAACAAAATTTCCAATCAAAAAATTACAATGAAGAGGGAGAAACTTACCTTTCACTCAACAACCTTTGAAAACCCCCCGATGCATAAACTGTATTATCCCTTTCATGCTGACCTCTCCTTCCCATGTGCTATATGGAACTCATACATGTTGTATGAAATTCGTACGGATCCATACGACCTTCAACGCAATCCCTCTGCACTGGAAAAACTCGACTTGGTTGAAGGTGACACTAGCTGGAAAATATGAGGGTGACACAACCTCTTTTCTTCTGCTCTTCTATGTTGGAAAGGAAGCCATAGAACCAAAACCCCTGGAATCTACTAATGTTGAGAAGAACACACACAATTATGATGCACTCAATCTATCAATCCACCAACTTCCTTATCTCCTCTTTATAACTCGACCAGGGCCCCACCTAGCACTCCTAAAGGTTGAGAATACTTATAACATAAGGTTGAGACTTAGATTTCTGATCCATGATCATAAAAGCGGGGCTCGGACGATGGTGACCCTTTGATACAGAATGGAATGGCCTGAGCGGGATGGCGTTCGCAGGTACGGGGTACTGCAGCCACCGACACCTAGCCTACAGCTACCCCTGACACTTCCTCGGTACCTGATCCCAGGCTGTATATGCCTCAAAACCATAAAATATTTTTCCTCCGGCCAGGTCATTTTTCATTGTCGTTTTCATTGTTTAGGGTTTTGTTTGTATAAGGAGGGTTGTGCACAGGTCACTCTCACCCTCCTCCCCGACGGTTATACGAATGTTACTCCCTAGCTCCAGTATCGATCTACTCTTCCCGGGGCTTTCGTATTTGTCTGGTTCCATTCCCATTGTTGTCAGTGCCGGTATTCTGTCGGCCATCTGGTTCCAAGGTGGTTAGCCATTTTTTAGTGCAGCTGACATTATGGACGTTAACGAGGTGGATTATTTGGAGGATCCTCTAGAGGAAGGCTCCATCTGGTGCTCAACGTTTGTAGCTACTAAAGGTATGTATAGTGAAGGCCTCTTTGGTAATTTTGTTGATTTCCCTCAGTCCTCTGGTCTTGTTCACACTACCTCTGTTCTGTCGGAAGAACCCTCATCTTGGCCGCCTTTCTCCATACCGTCCCCGGCTACCCTGGGGTTTCTCTCGGACTACTTTCACCCTTCTCCGGATATCGTGGTTCCATCTATGCCATCAAGCCTCTTGTCTGCACCTCTGTCAGGAGCCCCGCCTGAAGGCCCCCTCTCGGTCGCCCCCTTCCCGTCCTCTGCACACTCCATCCCCTCGGGTAGTTTTTCCTTGGTTCCCCTCCTCTCTGAAGTCGTTCTTGACATTCCCTCTAACCCTAACCCTAATCCCCCACCCGAAGCTCCAGAAGAGGAAAGGGTTTCTGTAAACCCTAGCCGCCTGCCCTCCCGTCCCTTGAAGAAACAGAGGTGCTTCAAATCCCGACCTGTAGACGTTATTCTTCGGCTAGAGGAGGAAATTTAGTGGGGGGATGCGATGGACTATGCGGACAGAGTTCTGGTTGGTTGAATTAGAAGGGGGAAGTATTCTGCGGCTAGGCTGAATCATGGGCCACGGAGATCTGGGGTCAACACTTTTCTGACGTCCCTTTCCTCCAGACTTTCACCCATGGATGGTTTGCTTTACACTTTGCAAGGGCTGACCATACAAGCTGGGTTCTCTCTTCTTTCTGGCATTTTGAGAATGCGCCTGTGCTCCTCAAGCATTGGACGACTCTCTTCAACCCGGAGATTGAGCAAATTGGGGTCAGTCCAGTTTGGATTAGGCTCCCTGGTCTACCTCTACAGTACTGGTCAGAGGACATTTTTCGGAAAATTTGGAATTCCCTGGGCACTTACATGGAGTTAGACAAGTCATATTAGACCATGGGAATGATGGCCTATGCAAGAATCCTTGTACACTTAGATACCAGAGGAGGTCTTTAGGAATTCATCACCATACAATGGAGGTCCTTCTCACAGAAACAGCCGCTGGATTACGAAGATATCCCCTATCGTTGTAGAAGGTGTCATCAGGTGGGTCATCTCTACAAGGATTTCCCCCTCCTAAAGAAGCATAAGCAGGCCTCACAAGAGCAGGAACAACTTCTACCAGCTAAACATCCTCCTCCTCAGGCAGCGGAGACCCAGACGGCGGAGCAGAACAAGACATTGGATACAGTGGAAGCGCCGCTTGCACCAACACTAAGTAAGAGAGGCAAGAACCCTATTCGGCCTCCCTCGCCACCTCTCATGCACTCCAGGGTTGTAAAAGTCAACGTCTTCTCTTCGGGTATGTATCTAATTTCTAATGTCTCTGCATCTCCACATTCTGCATCTTTTTTATCACTCTCTTCCCAGTTATTAAGGAGGCCTTCCATGTTTGACACTTCCGATCCAAGCAATGGAGGAAGCTTGGACCATTGGCCTATTTTTATAGAATTAGATGATAGATCCCACAAGATCTCAGCTCCTTTCAAATTAAATTCAACCTGGCTAAGGGACCCCACCTATATCAAGCTGGTCACCGAGTTCTAGCAATCCCATCCGATCTCAGAGGAGGTGGATCCTACAAAAGTTTTTGTCAATAATCTCAAGGACCCAAAGGGCTTATCTAGAGAATGGGTGCACAAGAACAGGGAGCAGGAGGACACTAACTTAAAACAAGCAGAACAGGCCATCTCAATTCTTGAAGAACAATTGGAGGGTACTTTTACCTCTTTGGAGCAAAAAGAGCAGTGTGCTCTCCTAATAAAATAGAGATCCAAAATTCTTAAGGACAGAGAAGAAAGTTGGCGCCTCAGGAGCAGAGTGACCTAGCTTAAGGAAGGAGATGATAACACAAAGTTTTACCACCATTGTGCTAATGGGAAAAAAACCATTAATACCATTTGGGAGCTCCAGAATGATCTGGGACAAAAGTTTAATACCTCCAGAGAGTTGCCATCCTTAGCCAACTCTCATTTCAAAAGCATATATTCGACCCCTGGAGAGGCCAACATTCTAGAGATCATGCGTATAGCAGAACTCTTCCCTCGGTTTGTTGAGTTGGAGGAAGGAAAGAAACTATCCAAGGAGGTAACCTTGGGGGAATTAGAAGCCACCATCAAAGGTTTTCAAAGAGATAAGAGCCCTGGGCCTGATGGTTGGACCATAGAATTCTACCTTGATTTTTTCGACATCCTGGACCATGACCTAATCAAGGTGGTGGAGAACTGTCGCCTGTCTGGAAGGATGTCTCCGGCTATCAAGTCCACTTTCATTGCGCTCATTCCCAAATATGACATGCCCACCTCTTTAATGATTTCCCCCAATCTCGTTGTGCAACTGCCTTTACAAGATAATGGCCAAAATCATAGCAAACAGGCTCAATCCCATCCTCTCGGCTCATATTTCCCCCGAACAATTTTCCTTCCTTCAGCGCCACCAAATCCATGAAGTTGTGGGAACGGCTCAAGAACTTCTTCACTCAGTGCAAATAAGGAACCTGAAAGGTATGATCCTAAAAGTGGATTTATCTAAGGCTTTTGATAGAGAAAATTGGCTTTATATTCGACTGCTACTTACGCACCTGGGCTTCCCTTACATATACATCAAATGGATCATGAGCTGTATTACCAATGTCTCATATAGTGTTCTTCTCAACAGTGCTCCTACTCCTTTTTTCTCTGTTGAGAGGGGGCTAAGGCAGGGATTCCCTCTCTCTCCCCTCTATTCATTCTCATCATGGAAGGCCTAAGTAGAACTATAGGGGCTGAGCACAGAAGGGGCAGAATAGTGGGTATAAATATTATGGACAACTGATTCTTAAGCCACTTACTTTTTGTGGACTATGTTCTCATCTTATTGAATGGTAGTATTGGCGACACCACAGTTCTACAGAACACATTTGATCTCTTTCAGAAGGCAACATGCATGGTTATTAATGTACACAAGTCTACTTTGACTGCAGCAGGATGCTCCCAACTTGAAGTAGAATTTGCACTTCGTCAGTTCCCTTTTAATTTACACGCTCTGGAGGAGGGGCTGAAATACCTGTTACATAAACTTGACTTGGGATAGAGTCAAATTTGACGAGGTTAAACAGTGATGGTTTTGGGGCACATGGTTTTGTGCACCAATAGTATTCTTCCTGTGGTATTATATGTAATGGAGCTTATAAAAGGCTGGAAGGACTTCATTGTAATGCAAGACCTGGAGGTAAGCGGTGAAGGCTCACTTGGTCGAATTGGCCAAGGTTTTCGCCAATGCTAATGAGATCTTATTAGGATGGGTTTTTCCCCAGATTTGGGGTTTTCCCTGATAAACATTTGTGTTTATGGTTGTTGCTAGTTATTTTTATATTTATTCCTCTCAGTAATTATTTATGTTATGCAGTAAATTTCTTAACAATTGGTATCAAAGCTAGATATTGGCTTCAAAGGGATTCTTTGATGCTAGGGGTTTATAGTGCCTGATGAGATCAATGCAGCCTTTTTACTAGAAAATAATTGTGGAACAATCTTACGCAGAAGAACCTCGAGGAGAATGTGCGGAAGATAGTGCTGTAACTGCCAGGGATCGAAGTGCATTTACGATATTTACCAGTTTGGAACATGCTGACGAATTGTTCGGGATTAATGCGACTATTTAAAAAAGGTCAGCAGAAGAAAATTGCTCATGCGGCTTCAAAAATTGTTCATTTTCTGCTACGTGAGGCCACCGGTGTTGGAATCTACGAGGTTCTCGTCGGGTTTGCAGTTGGAGCAATTTGATAGAAGTTTTTGAGCAAATCAAATTGAGAGAGGATGGATCAGAATCGTAGTAGCAATAAACAAAAATAAATAAATAAATAAATAATGAAGTCAAAATTACTGTATGTAATTGGGCATACTATTGTAAGACCTGGTAAGGCATGTGTACCCCTTGGTGATCACCGGTAAAGTCTGGGTTAGACCTAGGTGATAGGGGGGATGTCGGGTTAACAATACCCTGGGTAAAAACTCTGAGGGGGGTAAGAGCTAGAGTGAGTGGGATTGTCTCACTTAGCAGGTTTGGCTGGAGTTAGTTAAGGAACCCCAAGTCAACTTTAAGGGGGGAATTGTTAGGTAAACTTGACTCGAGATAGAGTCAAAGTTGACAAGGTTAAACAGTGATGGTTTTGGGGCACATGGTATTGTGCACCCATAGTATTTTTCCTGTGGTATTATATGTAATGGAGCTTATAAAACGCTGGAAGGACTTCATTGTAATGCAAGACCTGGAGGTGAGCGGTGAAGGCTCACTTGGTCGAATTGGCCAGGGTTTTGGCCAATGCTAATAAGATCTTATTAGTAAATTTCTTAACAATACCTAGGTTTCCAGTTGAAGCCCATGGGCTAGAAAATTGCGGATTGGACTTGGCTCATATCTAAGGTGGAAAAGCAATTGAATATTTGGTTCAATAGATATCTTTCTCGAGCTAGCAGGCTAATCCTCATTAAAGCTATTCTGGAAGAAACACCGGTATACTAGATGAAATTGGCCTGGAACCCTAAGGGGATTCTTGCCAGGCTACAAAGCATCTGCTGCAGATTTCTATGGAAAGGCAACAAAGATGGAAGTCTCTTTGCCTAGGTTAAATGGGATACTATTGCTAGACCCAAGAGATGGGGGGGTTGGGGCATCAAAAAACTGGACATCTTCACCAAAGCATTGGTAGCAAAATTGGGTTAGCAGCTAATCATAACACAAAGTATTTGGACAAAGGTTGCCTATGCTAAGTATATCTCCCCTTCAAATATTATGGATTGGATCCAGATGGACCATCGGATCAGTAGCAATATTTCCATCATTTGGAAGGCGGTGCTAAACTCCCTTAACCTCATTCGTGAAGGTATAATTTGGAGGATCCATGAGGGGAATGCAGTTCAAATTTGACCCCTAGATTGGATGCTGGAATGCTCACAAGCTCCCAGTAGGGGTGATTGGTCTTCTAGCGGATCAAGGCTACACACATTTCTGTCACATTGCTGACCCTACAAATACAACACTTTTTCAGCAGGCTTGGAAGTCGGCTCTAGACCTCCACCTTCCGACCCAATGGCATCAGGACTGGGATGGATTTACTGAGGCCCTAACTCAAGCTCATATTCAAATATCATAAGGAGAGGATGAAATTGTGTGCGCACATGCAAAAAATGGAAGATATTCGCCTAAGGATGGCTGCCTAAAGCTCGCGGAAGCTACAAAACCTAAGCATATAGAGCCTTGATGTAAAGCCCTTTGCAAGCTAAAAGTGGCCCCCATAACGCAATTGCTCATGTGGTCCATCCTCTTCAACAAAATCCAAACTGGTCTAAACTTAATGAAGCGATCTTTCATGGACCCTTTTGGTGTCACCTATGTAGAAGCAATGAGGAAAGTACTGAGCACCTTTTCCTGGACTGCTCTATCATCTCTGAGCAATGGAACAACATCCTGGCACATTTCTGGCGCGGGAGGACTATACGTGAGGCCTGGCTTAGTCGGTTCAGCGGACACAGGGGAAAATACAGGGATCTGCCCCTTCTGATGTGCTGGGATTTTTGGATGACAAGGAACCGAGCCATCTTTGACCACGAGGATCCCCACTGGCTCTCCATCAGAACCAAAATCATAGCAGACTTTGATTCTCTTCCTGAGGAAGTCTCTCAGCCTCCCCCTAGGGAAATTCAACCGGAACACATAGATAAATCAATTCCTTGGGCCTACTTTGATGGATCAGCCCAAGAAGAGGGTTGTGGGGGGGGCATCCTCTACCTGAGGGAATCTCACTGCTTCAAAATCCAAATGAACCTGGGAAGAGGCACAAACTAATATGCTGAGATAGCCACTGCCAAACATCTCCTCCACTTTTCCCGTGAAAAACATTGCACTCATCTCCAACTATTTGGGGATTCCAAACTTGTTTGCAACTGGCTTAATAGAACATCTCATTGCTCTTCATTCTCATTGAGGCACATTTTTGATGAGGCTCATAGACTTATAGCATCCTTTGATAGCTTTGTCTGCCATCACATTTATAAGGAGCGCAACTCAGGGGCAGAATACGTATGAAAGGAAGCAGTGCGCTAGCAGGAAGAGGACTTGTTGATACAGGAAGAAATCCTTCCATCAGTTTTATCACAGACCATTCATAGATCTTCACTTGCACCAGGAGACATAAGCACTCTGTCTTTATATTTTTGGTTTTCGTAGTTTTTCATATGTTGTTTATATTTCAGTACATATGGTTCTACAGAACTCTCTTCTAGAGATTATTTTGACAGACTTTCAGTAAGGATTGTTTTAGTGATATTACATTTTTGAGACCTTCGTGATCATTTTGCTTGGAGAATTCAGTTTTTTGGTTTTATTGTTGTTCTTGTCGGTTAAAATCTGATAAGTGACAGTAATTTGAGACCTTTATGATCTCCCTGCGTGGAGAATGTAGTAAAAGTTTTTGTTGTTGCTATTTTGAAAAACAGTTTGGGGAGGCAACCAGCCTCAGTATGCATATGCTATGGCATCTACAGAATGTAATTTCTCATCATTAATAGAAATTACAACTTTTTCCAAGGGAAATAAAAACATAAAGTTGATATCAAATTATAATTTTACTTTGGAAAAATATTTTTTTCTTAAATCAATACATAGGTTGAGAATCATTAACAACCCAATAGTTAAATACTCATGTCTCGTATTAATATTATTAATATAATTGTTGATTGATTACGAGACAAGTTTGCTTACTTTCTCATTTTCCATACTTTGTAAAATATGTTGTTTGAGTATAAAACATCTATAAATAACAAAATTTCACTTATAAAATGTTATCTTAGAATTGTTTTTGTGACTATACTTGTTTTTAATCAACTCCTTTAATTTATTTATTTTTTATATAGTAAAATCAAAATTATAAAAATTTTATGGATTCTAATGGGTTTGGAGATGGGGGTTTCTCTCGAGAATCTCTGACATCACCCTAACAAATCAATTTTCCTCCCTTTGAAATGTTGATCCACTCTTCCATGCCACTTTCTAACCTTAGCATGGCTTCGTCCTAGGGGGAGGGGTCTCAAACCCCTGTTACCGCAATATAACCATTGGTGATGCTTCAACGGACCATCATGGCCCTGCTTCCAATATGTGGACTCAACACTCTGGATCAACAACCCAACGAGATAAACAACCCAAGGAAGCTAGGTGAATGCACCCATCTTGGGCGCAACTTAGTAAAACAAGAGGCATAAAAAACGTCACCCCAAAGTTTCCCAAAACCCATGTTATGTGGTGAAATATGACTCCATCCTAAGTTATATTTAACACATGCGAGATCACTCTCTCATTTGTAAATTCCTAAGAGTCTCACCTATTGAGAAATACTTGTCCATGTAGATTAAAAATAAATTTCAACTGAAGGGCCATATTGAGTTGTAGATATGTGCCAAGAGATTCTTCATGACGTTTTTTACCAACCTCAAGGAGCCCCCATAATTCCTAAATAATGTAGGACTCTTTTTCCTCTTCTAGACTCCTATATGTAACCCCAATAATGAGAAGTTTTTGGCTTCTCCTATGTGGATTCGTCTGTATGCCTTGTCAATTGAATATTGGTAAGAACATATCTTGGATAACATAGTCCATGCACTTGTGTCCTACATCAAAATCTCAAATATCACCAAAAGAAGGAGATACATGGTATATGCTAGAGTTTATGTCTACATAAATATTTCCCAACCTCTCCCAAAATCCATTAAAATCTCCTTGCACAATGAGGTTACTATCTAACCCATTGATTACGAGCATGTCCCTTTCCAGTGCCATTTATTCCATGAATATGGCCACCTCTTCTGGTATTTTCCTCTCCTAAATCACTCTCCTCCCCTTGTGCAAGAAACAACTACAGAACCTGATGGATTCACACTGCAAAATATGTTTCATCAGAACCAATACAATTCAATTCCCAATCGCAGGAAGATTCCTCAACACAACAACCAATATGAAATATTTTCCCACATGGAGGAATCTCCTGAATATGTAGAGACATGTTAGGTAAATGAGGGCCCACAAGGTACAACATCTCAGGATCCCTCTAAAAAAAAAGAAGAAGGAAAAACCAGGAGAACTTACCCTGCAACACTTCAACCCCACAGGTTCCAAAAAAAATGGAGGTTGAAGCTCCCATCACTAAACATATAATCCTAAAGGATAATATTGTAAGTAACATGCAAACTAATAGCGAGTATACAACAGATCCATAAATCAATGAACAAATATTATTGAAAATGCTAGATGAACTATAAAATGAAGATCCTCAAGTGGCCCTGGAGCCCAAAATGGTCCAATTTAGACAAACCCTGCTCATATTGCAAAACAACTCTGTTATCACTAAAAAATTTCCAACACCATCACGAATTCCTCCTAAACCTTGGTTATCAGGATCCAAGTTAGCTCTCAAGGTCAGCCACAAAGAGAAGAGATAGGGTAGGAAGATAATTTAGGAGATAATTTAACAAGCAAGAAGCTTAAACTTGGCTAACTCAAGGAAGATACATTTTCTTTCGAAGACCTTTTCTCCATCTCCACCTCTTTCTACATGAATATTTTTTCTAGGAATATAAGGGGCCTGAATAGTAAATTTAAGCAACGAGTCCTGAATAATCGCATTAAAAAAGAGAAGCCTAGCATTGTTATTTTGTAGGAGACAAAATGTATAATCAAAATAATGGATACCCTTTCTCAAACAATTTGAAAAGGGAGCCAAGTTCAATCCTTAGATGCAACCGGAATGGTTGGGGGCATTTTTGTAATATGGAACCTTGAAGAAGTAGATATACAATATTGGATTGCCATGCCCTGTATCCTTGTAGACATAATGTTATGAAACCAGCTCAAGAAAAGATAGAAAAGATAGATCAACGACTTGGAATTCAGCCTCTTCGAGGGGGCAACCTCCTTTACATTACATAAATGAACAATTCTTGGATGATTCAAATGAAAAGACCTCCTCTCTAAATATAGGAGCCTAAGGGGTCATAACATAATCAGAGCCTACATAACAATAATAATGTAAGGGCACAATAATAACAATAGTGGGCTTCTATGGGGCACAATAGTAACAATATGGGCACTACATGGGTACATCAATATAATAAGTGGGTTGTACTAATAACAATAAGGGGTTACACTAGTAGTATAGGGCCTAACATGCCCCTCTCCTTCAAAAAGTGTTGTCCTCAACACTTGAGTAGTTCTTGATGCTTCTGTATAAAATTCTTGTCCT
>APFE030599237.1:18978-46310 GCA_000404065.3 Pinus taeda
TTTCCTCCGTGAAAATTGACCACGTCACAAGTCTTTTACGAGAACAAAGCCCTTTATACCATAAAAATTGATCCGGTTCTAAATATGAAGATGCAATACATACCTTTTGTAACAGTTGTACACCATGTAGATCAAAATATTGCTCCATCTGACGTATCCAATTTACCGGATCCTTGCCATCAAACTTCCTCATCTTGCTTTTTCTTGATTTTAGGAGCTCACTCTTGAAATGCCTGTAGCTGTGTACTTTCAGATCTTTAAGCTCTGAAACTATGACCTCTAGTAGTCCTCTGTGTCCTCTTTCCAATGCCAACAGTCTGACCCCAATTGGATTCTCCAATGAGGAGTTATGCCAAATCTCCCACGGTGACCTGATTATAGACTAGTTCAGTAGAGAGAACTTGTATGAAGTGCCACGTGTCACTGTTTCAACCTTTGACTCTACCAAATATATCAATGAAAAATAAAGTACGTCCTCTTTCTGTACCTTCTGACGAAATTTCAATCCGATGCTCAGAAAGAAAGTTATGACGATTTTCCCCAGGTCACCTGTTTTGAGTGTAGTTCAGGAGTCTGCAAAAGGGCCAACTTCCTCAGATCATATCTCCGAAAATATCGAGCGAACAGATCTGAAATTCGGACCCAAAGTTCAGCGTCAATTCTTCTCAAATGGGTTTTTTTTGCGACTTCTGAAACGTCACAGCAAAAAAGTTATAGCGAAAATTCCACGATGACCTGTTTGGAGCAGCGAAACCCTAGAATCCAAAGCTCTGATACCAAATGTTATGAAACCAGCTCAAGAAAAGATAGAAAGATAGATCTACGACTTGGAATTCGCCTCTTCGAGGGCAACCTCCTTTACATTCCTAAATGAACAATTCTTGATGATTCAAATGAAAAGACCTCCTCTCTATATATAGGAGTCTAAGGGGCCATAACATAATCAGAGCCTACATAACAATAATAATGCAAGGGCACAATAATAAAATAGTGGGCTTCTATGGGGCTCAATAGTAACAATATGGGCGCTACATGGGTACATCAATATAATAAGTGGGTTGTACTAATAACAATAAGGGGTTACTCTAGTAGTATAGGGGCCTAACACATAATGTATCCCATTGTCTCAAGGGACCCCTATGCCTTAATGGTTATCTATGAGCCACAACAATATGTTGATAAAGATATTTTCTTGAGTAATATTTCTCTACTTCATAGACTCTTATAATTCAAGCCTTACATCATTAGAGGAGACTTTAACATGATTGTATCTCTTGAGGAGAAAAAGGGTGGCATTTGAATATTGGACGGGGATTCCACCCTCTTAAAAGACACAATTAAATCCATGCAAACAATGGATGTCTTGACTATTAATGGTTTTCACAATTGGAATAACAAGAGAGGAAACATGCACCAAATAACTAATAGACTTGATCGGTTCTTATCCTTGGAATATCTTCTAGAAAAGGATTTTGTCATGGAGGCGTCACTATTGCCTTGTGTTGGCTCTAACCATTGGCCTATCACATTGGAATTTGATCTCAAATCAACCCCAAGAAATCGACCCTTTTGTTTTGAATGTTTTTGGCTCACAAATCCTTCATTTGTCAAAAGGTCAATAGCAAAACTTTTAAGCTCCAAGAAATTTGTAAAAGTACAAATTCCAATAGAAACTCAAGCTCCTCAAAACATAGATCTAGAAATGGAATCAAGAAGAGTTTGACAACATTTTTGAAGAAAAATATCGGCTTGAGGCACAACTGGAAGCAATTAAGAAAAAATTCATCCTGGAAAGATGCACCCATGAATTGAATCAGCAGGAGGGGGAGCTTGTTGCACAACTATAACAACGAAAGAGATAGGAAGAAATAATTTGGAGAAAAAAAATTAAAGAATTGACTGGTTAAAAGAAGGTGAATGCAATACCCAATACTTTCACAAATCTATGCTCAAGAATCGACATAAAAATAAAATTTTCTCCTTGAGAAAATCCAATGGGAAAAGAATAACGACCCACACTAAGATTGAGAAAGAGGTTACCACCTTTTATAACAATCTGTTAAAGTATCTAGTTCCTCACCGCCTCTCAACTATTGGGAAGATTTTATAATACACCCACAAAATTGTTAGTGATGATCAGAATGTGGCCCTAATGTTGGATGTTACAATGCAAGAAATGGAAGAAGTTGTCATGAGTTTTCCAAAAAATAAATCACCAGGCCTAGAGGGTTTCACCTAAGATTTCTTCTAGTCTTATTGATCTTTTCTGGGGGTGGAGATCCATTCTCTTGTAGAGGAATCATGCCAGTATCAAAAAATCCTCAAAGAAATGAATGCCACCTTCTTTACTCTAACCCAAAGATTGCAAAGGTTATGGATATGAGCAGATTCAGACCCATCCCTTTGTACAATGTCATATATAAAATCATTTCCAAGATCATAGCTACCAAACTAAATCCCTTGTTTGCTACCTTAATCTCTAGAGAGAAATTATGATGCATCGAGGGTAGATAAATATTGGATGGAATCATGGTGCACTCACAAACTAATTCACTCCATGAAAAGGCTCGAGAAGGAAGGTATGATAATCAAACTCACTTTTTCCAAAGCCTTTGATACACTTAATTGGTCTTACCTCTTCCATATTCTCAAAACTTCTCACTTCTATGACCAATGAACAACCTAGGTCCCAGTTATGTTTTCTACCCCTTTTTTTCCAATTTTGATCAATGGATCCCCTTCCTCTACCTGTGGTGCTTCTCAAGGCATCCTTCAGGGTGATCCACTATCCCATTCCTCTTTTTCCTAGTTTTTGAAGGCCTTGGTTGATACTTGAAGGAAACAATTCTCAAAGGAAATAATCAAGGCCATCAAATTAAGCAGGCATGTGGAGCCCATCACCCATCAAAAATTTGTAGATGATGAAATGCTAATGGGTAAACCTACTATCCATGAAGCATTTTCATTGAAAAGATCCCTTGATGATTTCATGGTAGCCTTTGAAACCTCTATTAATGCCTCCAAGTCACAAGTCTTTTCCTTTAACACATGTACAACCATTTAGGCTCACCTTGCTAGAGTCACGGGCTTCTAGCAAGCCACCCTCCTTTTCATTTACCTCGGTACTCCTATTGTGTATAATTCTCTAAAAATCATCCATTTTTAGAGAATTATACAAGCCATTGTGGATAAAATTGCAACCAAGCTAGAAAATTGGGCATAAATCTTTGAACCTTGCTAGAAGACTTGTTCTACTAAAATATTTTTTGTGGGCCTTTCCTATTTATAGAATATCATTCCTAGCAATGCCCAAAGTTGTATTGAGTTCAATCTACAATCTCTATAGATCCTTTGTTTGGGGTGGCACTACCAGAGTACGAAAGTGGGCACTAGTTGACTCGGAGAAAGTCTGCCTTCCAAAAAGTCAAGGTGGGCTTGGGCAAAGAGACCCGGAAAAACTCAACGAAGTAATGGGGGGGGGGGGGGGGGGGGGGGGGGGAATTTATGGTGGTGATGGCTCTAGGAAGGTGATGATCTATGGAAATCCATATGGAATAATAAATATTTCTTGGGACAGATTCTTGTCTCCATGTTACACTCCCTTGAACATACCTTTGGCTCACCAATATGGAACCTAACATATCAAAACAAATTCTTGGTCCAAAAGAAATCATTCTAGGGAATACATAATGTTGGTTAAGATAAATTCTAGGAGGCTTCAATAACAAATTTCCCCCATAATCTTCACTCCCTTTCCCTAAGTTAGCATCTCTGATGAAAGGCAAAGGATTCACACAGGTGGCACACTATTGGAAGACTCAAAACAACAATTCTCCCTGGAGGATATAGAAATACAAGGAAGAATGGGGCTTTGACATCCCCCAAGAAGAATGACATGATCTTGAACAGAAGCTTGAACAAAGAAAGATTCCCATAATAAATGGCTCTGACAAACTAAGTTGGGGTACAATATGGCTAGAACATTCTCAGTAAAAGAAGCTAACTCTTTAATTATCGTAGACAACTTACCACCCAAGGATAAAATATAATCATAGATTTGGAATGGAAATTGGTGGCCAAATACAATGCACTTCCTCTAGATGTTAGCTTGCAGAAGAACACTAACATGGGATTGCCTCCAAAAAATAGGCTTCAAGGACATCTCCTATTTCCACCTTTGTAGAGATCAACAAGAAACAACCAATCATCTTGTTAATGAATGCCCCTATGTACAATATCAATGGACACAACTTGCACTATTTTTCAAGCAATTTGATTGACAACCTCACTTGGAGATAGTCAAAACTATATTTTCCTGGAGAAATGTTGTGTTCAACTGTCCTACAATTAGCAAAACTTTCTCATTGGCTCCTGGATTTGTTTTATGGTCCGTCTAGAAGGAAATGAATTGTAGAAATTTTAAAGGACTCTCAAGGGAATCTCCAAACATTTGGACTCAAATCATTGCTAATATAAGAGAATCTGTCATTTTATCACACTGGTTGGTGGACAATTAGCCCTCCTCCACAGAGGAACCTTTCATTCTCTCTTCTCTTAGCATATCTCATGCAGTATTTAGCTCGAATCAACTCTCTAGAGCTCATAATACATCTTCTCCAACTTTGTGGTCTCCCCCATCACAACTCTTCATAAAATACAATTTTTATTTGATGGCGCCTCAAAAGGAAACCCTGGCTCTACTGGTTTTGGGGGCATCTTTAGAAACCATAGTGGAGATCCTCATTTCCTCATAGCTAGTTCTATGGGTATCAACAATAAAAACATGAGGGAATTTTTTTCTTTGGAACAAGGTCTCCGATTAGCGCATGTGTAGGGCTTCCATAAATTCGTTGTGGAGAAAGAATCTCACTTGGTGATCGAAACTCTTTAAAATTTTGATAATGCTAAAAACTTATGGTAAAATGTGTGTTTTCCTTGTTGGGATGCTTCATGTTTTGGGCGAACACTTCACCTATCTTTAGGGTGAAGTGTTCACCTTAAACATTGGGAATCCCAACAAAGAAAGCACATAGTATACCAGAAGTTTGTATCATTAACAAGTTTTTGACTGTAAAAATATTCATGCAAAAATTCTTAAAAACTGCAAAATGGATCTCACCCTAACAAAATATCTTCTTGTTGACGATTGGGTAACTATGTAGTCAAAATCGCATAGCTCCTTACTCATCTCCAAGTCCTTATTCTAACATACATACAATAGACATGCAATAAGGTTGTTGATTCTCTTTGCAAACATTGGTGGCACTAACTCTAGAATTGATGACATCCTTGGATTCAATTCACGACCCCTCTCTTAAGGTTGATTGTATTAATATTATAATTAAAGATCAAGAGCATCTCTCCTCAACCTCAGATCATGCTTAACAAATTCCCCAGCTAGGAATGTTAATCAATCCAAGTGACTCAAGAGGGCACAAACACTAAAGCAGAAGTCCTT
This sequence comes from Pinus taeda, assembly GCA_000404065.3. Lineage (NCBI taxonomy): Eukaryota > Viridiplantae > Streptophyta > Pinopsida > Pinales > Pinaceae > Pinus > Pinus taeda. The sequence goes on from APFE030599237.1 coordinate 24,437, forward strand.
GCTCTATGGGGCTTGCTATTCTATGTTAGGAAACTTCATATGGAGAGGATTCTTATTTATAGCGACTTGATGGTTATTGTTGAATGGTCCAGAGAAAAGGTAAATCTTTGTTCCCCTAATCTAGTTAACTAGATGCTCCATATTGAGAAATTAAAGAAAACATTTATAAGCATTATATTTGAACATGTTTATAGGGAATTCAACATCACGGTGGATACACTATAAAAAAGGGTCTCTCTGCTGCTTGAGGGTCCAGCTCTTTCCCAATGTGTCAAGTTTCTCTAATCATGTGATGGGAAGTTTTTTCCCAAAATATTAGTTTTCCTCTAAAGAGATGGACAAATCTTCATATTTGTGTTAAAATGTCATTTATCTGAACATATATTGTGTATTAGGCAAACATAAATTCAAGTCTTCATAATATGGGGACGAGTTCATTACTAGCATAGGTGCTAGGTGCTTACTAGCATAGGTGCTAGGTGCTTTATTTTATTTAGCGATCAGTAGATTATGATGAGTTTTTGGTGAAATATGTATTTCATATTAATATGATTTTAGTGTTTTTTCTTTCCGGTTTCATAATTTTTATGCCTTCTAAAAGTAGGTTAATCAATTTGTCAAATTATGTTTGATTTTTAATTAATTGTAAATTTTTGTATTATATATATATATATATATATATAATATATATATAAGGAAAATGAAATGATAATTTTATGTGTTTAAAAATGCATTTGTTAATTAAAAATTAATTAAAAATAAAATAAATTTAAATTATGCATTAAAAATTAATGTAGTATATACATATATATTAAATATTTTGTACATCGCCCGATCGGGCTGGATGAGATGGCAAGGAATGCAATGATGAAATGACGGCACAGGGATCAGGCGGCATCAGGTGGTGATCACGACATTATGGCCATAGGCAAGTGGGGCGGCCGGCAGAGTAGAGGAAAGGGTCCGACGACTGATGGAAGGGACGACAGGTTGGTGAAGACTCCAGAACATAATGACGCGGGCCTCGGGCCATTCAAATGGCGTGAAACAATTTTTAATACCGTCTTTCTGAGGAATCAGGAGAGCGTAGGGTGGCGAAGAGATAAACGCCGAGCGCAGAACATTTCTCTGCAAACCAGGCGCTCAGGACGAGTCTGTAGTTTGAACAGGCCCTGGAGGGAAGAGGGAGGACGTTATCGCAGCAGGCGAAGGGAGATGGAGGCTGAAGGAAGTGGGAGCGCGAGGCGTTGGACGTGCAGCAGTGGCCTCGAAGACCAGAACAAGCTCGAAGAAGACCGGAAAGGAAAACGGAAGGTGGAAGACGCAGTGCAGGAGAAAATGCAGGTGTTCGACATTTCGGAAGACGAGAGCGAGGAAATGGAGAAAGATCAGGAGAATGACGAGTGGAGAGGCCGATGGAAATATCAATCCGCAGACGAAGTTCAAGATGTTGAAGGCAGAGACAGAGGAGGTCAGTCGGCAGGCAGAGGCAGGGGAGGCTCCCACGGAAGGAAGGGTCGCAGAGGCAGAGGCGGCCGCCGGAGGAAAGATTTGGCGGAGGGGAGAAGCCGACGAGGTCGACAATGCAACCCCATTCTGGAGGAAACGGCTGAGCCTGCGGGGGGTGAAGGGCTGAGGCAGACTAGGCAAACAATTGAGAACAGAGTCAGAATTGCTGAGAAGGAGTATAGGGAGAAGTCCAACCCCAAGATCAGGAGAATTATGGAACACTGGGAAGAAGAAGCCATTCAGGCTCAATTGGAAGATGAGATGGAGGATTGGATTTCTCTCATGCCTGACCCTGGTCATACCAGAGGCAGAATGACCCTTTACGAGCAGTCTCTTCACTTGTACTGGGTCATGAAAAAGCTCATGGCTAAAGCCTTGGAACAGGTTGCCACCGAGATGGTTGAGATGGTCCAGAGCATTCCGAATGTGAAAAAAGAACTGAAGGATATTGTCATAACCCTGCTCCTGCAAGAGAAAAGATTGGAGGACCTGCAATAGCAGCTGGTGGCAAGTGGAGCGTTGGTGAAGAAGGAGAAAGTCCAGCAAGATGAACCAGAGAAAAAATGATCCAAGGCATGTTTCAGTTTTGTTTATAGGACCTGCTTTCTTTACTTTACTTTAGACATGCAGAAATATGATGTTTTTATCAGTCAGAAACAGTATTTAGGTAGAAATAGGGATAAAGACAAAGACCAGTTTCAAACATTCTATTTTTGGGATGCTGTGAAGAACTATCGGTGGTCAATAAACCCGGTTTCCCTCCGGGGCGGGGTGAGACCACCATGACTTTTGTAATGTTTTTTGTGTAAATAGAAATCGGAACTACCCAACTTACAAAAAAAAAAAAAATTGTACATAAGTTAAATAATTATTAATTAAATTATTAGTTTTCATATTATTGTATTGGAAGTTAGTAGGGTTGGAATTTCAAAACAAACTTATCTATCAAATTTGACAATTTTCACACCTCTCTAATTTGTTTTCACAGTTTAAAGGAAAGATCTCATTAATTTTACAAATTAATGAGATGTATTTAACCATCAAATCACTTTATAATAAACAATTTACCTATCAAATTCCATCCCTAGAAATCACCTATTTCCATATTTATGTCTGGTTCTTTTTAAAAATATATTATAATAAACAATTTACCTGTCAAATTCCATCCCTAGAAATCACCTATTTCCATATTTATGTCTTGTTCTCACTTTATAATAAACAATTTACCTATCAAATTCCATCCCTAGAAATCACCTATTTCCATATTTATGTCTGGTTCTTTTTTAAATATATTATAATAAACAATTTACCTGTCAAATTCCATCCCTAGAAATCACCTATTTCCATATTTATGTCTTGTTCTTTTTTTAAAATATATTAACAATCAAATCACTTTATAATAAACAATTTACGTATCAAATTCCATCCCTAGAAATCACCTATTTCCATATTTATGTTTTGTTTTTTTTTTAAATATATTAACGATCAAATCACTTTATAATAAACAATTTACCTATTTCCATATTTATATCTTGTTCTTATTTATTTCTTTTTTTTTAATATATTATAATAAACAATTTACGTATCAAATTCCATCCCTAGAAATCACCTATTTCCATATTTATGTTTTGTTTTTTTTTTAAATATATTAACGATCAAATCACTTTATAATAAACAATTTACCTATTTCCATATTTATATCTTGTTCTTATTTATTTCTTTTTCTAATATAATATCTTGTTCTTATTTATTTTTCTTTTTTAAATATATTAAGAACATGGCCTACTTTATAATAAACTTTACCTATTTTCCTATTTATATCTTGTTCTTATTTATTTCTTTTCCTTAATATTAAATATCTGTTCTTATTTATTTTTTTTTTTAAAATTATTAGAGACATTGCCTACAAACGATCAAGGATTTATGAGCAAATCACTTTATTAATAAACAATTTCACCTATTTCCATATTTATTTTATTCTTATTTATTTCTTTTTTCTTTTCTTATCAAATCCTTTATAAAAACCAATTTACTATTTCCATATTTTATTTTGTTCTTATTTATTCTTTTTTAATTATAAATATCTTGAAATATCTTGTTCTATTTATTTATTTTTAAATATATAAAACAATTACCTATTTCCATATTTTATTGTTTTCTTTTTATTTCTTTTCTTAATAATATCTTGAATATCTGTTGCTATTTATATTTTTTAAATATATTAAAAGCATCAGACTTTTTCATTATAAAATATCTTGTCTATTTTTATTTTTCCTAATATATTAAGAGACATTGCCTAAACAAATCAATCAGGATTTATAAATTGCATTATTTCTTTCCTTTTTTGACGTTACTCACGCTATAATGTGTCATTATTCCTATACAATTAAGTGCTTAAACCTCTTAATTTAAACACTTTGCTTACTTTGAAATTGACTACACTTTTTATTTAAAAATAAATTTATCCTCCGCTTTTATATGTTTATTTTAATTGGATTTTATATTTTGATTCTGATTAGTTAGAGTATAAATCGATTAGTTTGTACAATTTATTTGACGATGTGGGATATTTTTAATTTTTGTAAGAATATGTGTGATGCATAAAGGTTGGATAATTTTATTTATAAAAGATTGAGATTATTAAAAAATTAGAAGTTATTTATAGTTTAGTTTTATGCCAATATTGACCTGGTTTTAAAATTAAAGTTGAAAATGTAGATTATTATTATAATTAGACATTAATTGAATTTAATTATAAAGAAATTCCATGTATATAGATAAATATACTTTTCTCCCTATAAAAGACTTCCAACCAACTTTGAATGATTTGGTAATGTGAGTTTATTATTCATTACCACATGTTAAATCAACCACTTAACCTATAATTTTTTATAGAATGTGGTTTATACTAAAGTTGTTTTTGTCACAAACATAATAATAATGTTGACAAATTTTTTAAATAGAACATGGTAAACAAAAACAAACATAATAATAATGTTGACAAATTTTTTAAATAGAACATGGTAAAGAGGGACTAGAAGAAGTGCAACCTATTACACCCTAAGAGAAAACAAGAGAGTCCGAGGGATTGAAAAAAAAAAAAAAAATTGAATATGAAGAGAAATGATTCAAATTAGCCTTGAAAGGACTCAAATCCTTGAGATGAATGTTAGTCTCTTATATTTTCCTTTGGATTCTATTACATAAGTACAATCTACTTTGACCATACATGTAGATGAAGGTAAGAGGATAGATAATAATGACTAGGGCAAAGAACCTCAACTTTGTAATTAAACAAACTAATTCTATTTACTTCATTTTTTTTTTTCTTCATTTACAATGTAAAACCCATTATTATTCACTAAGATATTTATAAATTATAAAACATATCAAAATTAAAATTGATGTTACATCCATGCTCTTGAAACCTTCTCAATAAGAGTGATCTTAAATTAATATGCTCTTTTGACAACTTAACTAGGGTGAGCAAAAATTACTACTCTTTTTGATAGCTTTAATGGGGTGGTAACATAACATAGTTGGTAACTAAGTTTCATATGTTTCAACTGCATAAATATTAGGATCCATGCCTTCAAAATATTAATATAGTAATTATACATTATAGTACCCTATCATTATTATCAATTATCAATTATCAATTATTCTATTATCAATTACTTTTTGCATAAGAAGAAGTTACTAAGCAGAAATGTTGCATATTACACTTGTTTACATACCATAATTGTCTGAATAAAGGTGTAGAAAGTAAATCGTAATATGATGGAGAAGTTAGAATTTTTTTTTCAAAAAAGATTGAGAAGTTTAAAATTTAATGATAAGCTGGAATTTATGAAAGGGTAATTTTTTATTATTTTATTAGTAAAGATTTATAAAAGAAAAATTCTTTAAATTTAAAGAAATTAGAATATTGTATAAGAAATAGTAAGTATGACCAAGCAAGCTTTATATAAATATATATTACATAATGCTTTTAAGATAGATAATAGCAAGAAAAATTATAAGATAGATAATAGCAAGAAAAATTTATTTGATTTGTCTATAACATGTAAAGAGTCAATGGATAATACTTAATACTGAGAAAGTGAAAAAATAAGCAGTGTTCAATATAAAATAAAAAGAAAAAGGCAAAGGTTTGATACATAACCATGAGAAGCCTTTTCAACTCATGTTCAAGATCTAAAGCATATGCCCTTTCACAAAACAAGATATTAGAAGCAAAAAAGCAGATGACCTATGTTTTGTGGAAAAGCACAAAAAGTTTGTACATCATAGCTACATTCTTACAAAAATCATTGTAGAAGAATACATATGTGGCAAGTATCATGGAGTAGCATGTAGAACACAGGCAATGGATTTGAGCTAGCTTAATTTCCACCTTTTTCCTATGGGCAATATATGTGCAAGATCTTGCAACTTCTAGAAAAGTTGTGGAGCATATTAGAGTCAAGTTATCGTGAGAGACCTCAGCAAGTCTCATTCAAGGCCTAAAGTGTGTATCCTTTTACCATTAAAAGCTCAAAAAATAGTTGGACTCTATAAATTAGAGAATTATGAAAAGGTTCGTACAACATATAAGTGCACTCCCATAAAGTGACGCACACGTGTACGTGTGTAGTGATTGTTGTAAAATAGAACGTAAGAACACAAATAGCGGCTTTGGCGTCGCTTATCTCCATTTTTTTTTTTACAACAATCATATGAGAAAGATTTTGCAACTTTTATAAGAGGTGTGGAGCATAGTGGAGTCTAATATAGGGCAATGCAAGGGGAAATGAAGCTATTTCTCAAGCCAAACACTGCCAATTTGTGCCTCAAACCTTAGATCATGTAGATGAACATGTAAATCATTATATCTATGTTTAATTATTTACAATGGTAGCATCATTAAATGATTATATAATATATATTAGGTGGCTGTGAGGAATGATTTTTATCCACTTCAACTAGGTTCAATTCATGCGAGTGACATGTCAAGCTCATATTAAGGATATTGTTGTATTGTCTTTGAGGCTTGTTTTTGATTGATCATGTGCGTTCAAGATTCAAGAGTTTACTTTGAGTATTCCATATGCTTTGTAACTTGGAAAGAAAAAATGAATTGTACCTTTTGGCTAAGAGGTTAAATTGCATTCGAGTATAATCTTTGACTTCAACTATAGAGACAAAACTTCATAAATATACATAGTAATATGTATATGAGAAAAGACCCAACCATGTATATCTACATGTATAGTAAATTTTCTCTACTTAATACATAATATTTATCTTTACATGATGTGTACAATAATTGCAAATCTTACTTTTGTTATTAAATACTTGTGCACTCTCTTTGAGTTATTGACCATATGGTGTTGATAATAATTACAAATGCATAGTTATAGTGATTTATCATATCTTTATGATGTCACTATTGTCCTACATCAGTATTATTCATTCTCTTTATTTATTACAACGAAGCTCTTAATTTATCACAATGCATTCCATGGTAGTTCAATCATGAATTGGAGTTTACCAAATTGAAATCATTATGTTGGATTCAACTTTAAGTGCATTCTTGGTGAGGATCCTTGACACATGACATGCATTGAGTATTCTATGTCACATAACTACTACCTCACTTTTAAGTGCCCAACATATCTTAAAGAAGATCTAACCATAATCATAGGCAATTAACCCCAATGACAAAGAGAACATTGTAACTTAACCTTGAACTCATGAAATGGAATTACTAAGATTCATCCCCAAATCACTTTCGGAACCTATATATTTCATTCACAATGACTATTGCCCTTGTATCCCTAGCCATGAAAATCATCATTGGAGTTGTCATGCTACAATAACATTGAGAATCCATGGAAATTGTTATTAGAGTTGCAAGTAATGCCATAAGAAACGTTGTTGTCATTCAAATCATCCAAACTCATGAAGGACATTATTCACAATAGAAAAACTCATAACATTCTACAAATTTACTTTATTGTATGAAGAGTCTTCTACTTGATATTAGTACCATCTTCCAAGATCAACATAAAGCACCCACACAAATCATCAAGGATTGGTTTACAAAGGCTACAAAGTTCTTAAATAAAGAAAAATAACATACTTCATCACTCTAAGCTAAAGGAAAAATGTATGGAGCGTACCATGTGCAACTCTATGAGATTCTCCAAACAATTATGAGAGTCAAAGGTAAATTTTCATAGCCTCTTTCAAAGCTTTCAACGTTTTTTTTACTTATATAAATAAAATACTAAGAATTCTTATTTGCAATTTATGGTAACCATACCACCATCATTTCAAAGCAACAAAAGAACAACCACAACCCTTCACTATAGGTCCAAGCGAGAAGAGAAAACATGAACTCGTATATGTTTCAATAACTATCACCAAAACCACCATTTAAAATGTAAACATGATAAATGATAGAACAAATTAATTTGCATTGAGAATACTTGGTTATGACCAATTAAATATTCAAACATCATATAAGTATTTATGATGAATACTTTTGTCATTTTTTTTGTAAGCTTGGTAGGACATTTCCTTCATTCATTTGCAAAAAAGCAGGTTACATCCATGAAAGTCGTTCTGTGGCCTCAACCTTCCCATTGGGAAACTAGGTTTGTTGTCCATCGGACCGCATTGTATGCCATCCAAAATATTAGAATCTTAAGTCTGTCACACAAAGCCTTAAAGGATTGAATGTCTATAAACTAGTTTAAATCTAACATACTCACATAAGTACTGTTAACTAACATATATATCATAAAAGTAAGCAAAACTATGTTGCTAGCTACTACTCATTAGAGGACTCCATTGGGGTTGGGTCCTTAGTGCTAGAACCTAGTAATTCTGATTGAGGAAGGCACTGAATGTGCTTCTCAATACGACCAAGATGAACATTCTACTGCTAAATTTGAAATTGGATAAATTGAAATTCTTTTTGAATTTCTTGGAAATAGGGGTCAGACTTAATGAAACCTGTAGAATTCATAATAACTCGAGTTACAATACTCTTCATCATCAAGTAAAGGTGAACCATTTTTTAATACTTTATGAGCCAACCTTGGGTATGGCCAAGATCAGGAACTGCAAGCTGCACTTCATTCTCAACACACTGGTTGAGATCCACCTCCCATGATGAAATCAATTGTTTTACCTGGGCTGGAGTACCTGTGTTATATGCTTGGGTCGTGACATTGATAAGTTGAACATCATAATTTCTACCACTTCTCCTTGGTGGCTATGTAGAGGAGGAACCCTGTGCACCTCTATTCCCAACCTTATGACTACGACCCCGACCCCCAGTTCCCAATGGACTAGCACCCGGTGAAGGTCAAGCCATATATATAAACCAACAATCCAACAGAGTATACTCTTCCACCCAAACAGGCTGAACCACAATCCAAGAACAAACCGAATGTGTGTGGCCTGAGTGAAAACCCCAATTAATATAACCTAACACAAATTCAGAGGAAAAGAGCAAGAATCAAACTACATTATGCCCGGGCCATACGAAAACATAGTAGGTCGAGAAGGCCAACCAACAACGCCATTCTTGGAAAATAATGGCACCTTGTGCTTAGATGACTCAATTGACATATAGAAACCATAGATAGTATGTCACCTTAGGTCCGAGGTGCCACAAACCGAACCCTTGAGCCAACTACCGTGGATAAACACACCATAACCATAAAAAACTAGAGACGAAGAATTATAGGAGACTTTCTCATTCCAGTTCAACAAATCATGAAGAAACCCACTTCCATTAGGCAGACAATCCTTCCACAAAAGACAACTGACCCGAATTGTTCCACACATTCCTATTCGAAGCAACATAATACCATATATATGTACACCAGCATAGAAACAACACACTCAACATAAAAATTAAACACAAAGACATGCTCACTTATCGAGTAGTCAATTCCAATTCATTCAATAATCAATTTGCAGGAGAGGTCGACAAACTTGCAAGAGACATTTAGAAATAGAGCAAGTCGCGGATGAGGAGGGGAGAAAAGAAGAAGTACATACCCGACTACAGTTACCATGAACCCAGGGTTGGTGATATCCCGTGAGTAGAACCTCCCAACCGAGCTTACCACCAAAGGATAGAGAACCAAGCACCTTTGCTTAAGCTAGTCTCTATCACAAAACGAATGCATGAATGGGGCTACGAGCCCTCACCACCTAGAGATTATGAATCATGCATCAGATCACTCCAACATTAAACTCACCCATGTTATCTATCACCCCATCATCCTAATCATGCATGTAAGGGCCTGGGTTGAGTTGCCCTTCTACTCTGTCACCGGTCATTTCATTGTTGTCGAGAGTCCCAAGAAGAATGATGATCTGTCTCGCACTCCGATCGAGGAATGAATACTTTTGTCATTTAAAATATATGTTCCAAACATTTTAACCTTAATATTTAATTAATCAAAAATAAATTAAAAATTTGTAGGAACTCTTCCTCATTATAATTTATTTTAATTTAAGTTGAGTCGACAAAAATAGTTTTACATCTCTATGAATATCGACCACGTAATCTACTTTATTCAAATTAATTTTTATTTATGTTAAATTAAGTACTTTTTTTTTCCAACAAGAAGCAATAAAAAACGTTGAGGATTTCTATTAAGAAAAAGCAAATATATATAATTTTATCAGAAGTCTAATAACTATCTAAACAAGGGAAGCTGTGAGGCAGCAAGTCCCTGCATTGAGAACAAAACTGAACTAGATGCTAATTCCGTCAAACTGAATTGGGAACCGAACTAGATGTTGATTCTATGAAACTGAATTGGGAACCGAACTAGATGCCGAGAAAGTGCCACTCCTGCATGTTAGCTTTCTTCTGACTCAACATATATTAGATATCTTAGATACTGCAAAACCTAGCCAGCCTTGCCACAGTTGCTTCCTGAGCAGATTTAAGTGCCTGCATTGAGTTGAGAAAGTGCCACTCCTGCATGTTAGCTTTCTTCTGACTTAGTGTATATTAGATATCTTAGATACTGCAAAACCTAGCCGACCTTGCCACAGTTGCTTCCTGAGCAAATTTAAGTGCCTGCATTGAGTAGGTTTAGCCTGAAAATGCACTTGAGAATGCACCTGCATTGAGTAGGTTCAGCCCAGCCTAAAAATGCACTTGAGAATGCACCTGCATTGAGTAGGTTCAGCCTGAGAATGCAAATAATACAAGTCACGAAAAAAATATATTCTATCAAACTGAATTGGGAACACTTTTGCAGAGAAAGTGAAGGTTGACCTAACTAGATGCAGAGAAGGTGCCACTCCTGCATGCTAGCTTCTGATTCAGTGTATATTAGATATCTTAGATCTTGGACCTATTGACTAAGGAGGCAGAGCATGTTTTTGCGGACCTATTGGACAGAGGAGGGCGATATGCAACTAATCTTGTAGAGCTGCAATCAACAAGAAAGTCATCAAAAGGAAAAAGCCAATGCACAGTTTTGATACCAGACTTCAAAATACCACTGCCAAGCAGAGAACGCCTTTATGGTTATCCTCAATCAATTGAAGGTTGACTGAACGGGATAATGTTTAAACAATTTTCTCAAGCATATAAATTTTCTTTGTATTTCCTCAACGAGGAAGTATTGTCTCTAGGTGTTCTTATCGTTTGAGGGTCCAAGGAGATTCCTATAATCGTATTATGAAGTCATAGTTAGAATATGATCATATATAAATCAGATATTGAAACAGAGCATGTCATTTGAAACAGAGAGTTATTGTTTATGAAGTCATAGTTAGAATATGATCATATATAAATCAGATATTGAAACAGAGCATGTCATTTGAAACAGAGAGTTATTGTTTGTAATCATCTGAAGATTTAGAGTTGCAGAACAAATTAATTGTGAAACAGAGAATGTGCTTGACTTTGTAGACTTTGTAAAATTTGTATTACCATTGTCACTTATAACAGGATATAGAATAGGAAGTGATTGTGTGTACCTTTGGGACTGCAAATGTCTACTGTGCTGAGCTGTCAGTTAACATCCAATGCACAGTTTTGATACCAGAGTTCAAAATACGATTGCCAAGATAAAAAAGAATTTTTCAGACATAGGAAACATGATGAAGACTAAGTGTTCGATGCAATATTATGCTTAGTGATGCAATACAATTACAAGTCACAGAATCATAATAGCAAGTTGAACAATGAAAATGGATATAGAACAAGAAGTGATTGTGTGTACCTTTGGGATTCCAAATGTCTACTGAGCTGCTCAGACTGCTTATGTCAGTTAACATCCAATGCACAGTTTTGATACCAGAGTTCAAAATACCACTGCTAAGATAAAAAATAACATGTTGTACATTAAGATCAGTCATTGTAAATGTATATCAATCCACTGACCAGTCAAAGACAGCTTAAAATTAATAAGTGAATTCAAGAAATTAGATACTTGTATGAGTTTTCTTGTTATTATGTGTGACAACTTTAGTGCATCGAGGCTTGGTATGGCCAGGTTCTACAATCCAAATGCCCAATACTACATAATCAAACTAATGATCAAGAAAATCAGTCCATTGTACCACTGTAGCTAACTAAATGCTAGGTCTTAGAGTTTTTTTGCTGCCATTGCCTTCTTGGACTGTAAAGACTCAATAAAATAGAGCTATACTTTTCTTAGTCAAGTGGGATTATATATTTACCTGAGCGAAGGGCGGGCAAGATAGTGATGTGAGAGCCGCTGGGACTGGTTCTGAAATTGGCATACAACCATCAGTAAGTTGATTGCACCCTGATAGAAATTGTTGCATCTTAATTTTAGAACTAGACAAAAAATTATCTCAACTTACACCAAGAGTAGATTTAAATTTAATTTTGCCACAACTAGAGTTTTGAATTAATTTCTGGTCTTTCACTGCATCCTCTTTAATACAATACAGCCACACTAACACTTTCTATAAAATTCATTTCATAACAAGGAATATAATTTCCCAATCAAATAATGATGACTAGTAAAAGGGAAAACACCAGTATAACAAAGCCAGTAGTAAAGGTTTTTTTGTGATTTGTCAATAAAAGAAAAGCACTACAGGAATGCCAGAAATCATGTACAAACCTCACGAATTTCTAATGTAGGCATGCGCGGAAAGAAATCATTCCCCACAAAAAAGCACATAAAGACAAAATCATCCACAAGCCGTTCAAAGTCCACCTTAAATGGAGGATTTGGTATCTTCATGTCACACTCCAAGTACTGTCGCAAGGTCTAGATGTTGAGAAACTGCTCAATTATTAGCATAATGGCATATGGCAATAGACTTACTATAATGAAATCCCTATCCTATGGGTGAAAGAATGTCTATTGTTCAAAATATATAGTAAATATAGCAATTTCTAAGTTTCAATCTTTCTAGGAAACCTGATAGGGTTTTTTAGGAACAGGACTTTGTTCATTTCCCTCCTCATCCAATTCTCCTGAATTTCCTTCACATCTAGCTGCCAAATGACCAACCTGACCACAAAGGTAGCATTTTTCTTGCTGACCAGGGAAAGTGATGACCTGTATCATCACCACAGGGATATACTCAGAGGCAGAGCTATCTCTTACATAGTAATCCCATAATATTTAGAAACAAAATATCAGTGTTTATGTTGCAAAGAAGTCAACAATCTCTCTTAAAATTGAGAAGTGGATTTCATGAGTTGCCAATGCCAGCATAATTAAATCTGCATCCTGGAGTTGCAAAAGCAGCCTTTAAAATCATACAAATTATACACAAAAGTAAATGTATGTTATCAAATAAAATCATCATTAGCTAAATGAAGAGATACCATAAGTCTTAGTAAAATATCAAGCAATTAACCTAAAATACCACATGTCAGCTTCAAGCAATGCCATTCTTTTTAGAAATCAGAGCACTTACTAATGGACTTCTGATTTTTCTTTTAAGGCCATAACTTTACCTTCTGCCTCAAACTCTTTTCTCAATCTTTCTTCTTCTGTACTCTGAAAAATGCACAATGTAAATCAGAAACGTTGATTTTCTACTTGAATCTTATTTAAAACAACTTCCTTTGAAGGGGTATGAAGTAGTTCTTCAATAGCAGACAAACTTATTGCTTCAGCTACATCTTTTGCAGCACAAAAACGTTGTGCAACACCATCTACAGTTACCGAAAGTCAGTGCTCAGTAAAAGTTTACCAAAATATGTGAACATTAAATATTTAATGTCAAATATTAAAGGTGGGGTACTTAAGGTAACTAACTCAATTACCCTGGCAAAAGATTGATTTTGCCTGATTGAAACTTGAAGGATCACAAGGCCAAAGCCTCTGCACCGTCTCCTCCCTCATATTTCTTCTGCCTTTCCTTGCATTGTTGCGCAAAGACATAATATTAGATGACAAAGGATCAAAAGCAATCCTAGAGACTGGTTTTCCTAGAGAGATAGAGAGGCTGGCCCGCATCTAAAATGACACTATCTATTATGCATAACATAGAACCACTGAAATTTATTAATGCAACCCATTTAAGATATATTCCAGTACTGTGTACAACTCAGAAATAATTCCCAACATATAATATATTCTCTCTAACTTCTGCAATTATAAAATGATAGATTTATAACACAGACAATAGAAATGAAACCTGGAACATTTCAAGCTCTTACTGACAGCCTCTTTGCAATCATACAGTGCAGAGAAATCATGGGTATTCCTGGAAAATATAAATGCACGACCACATATTATATTAATCCTTTTTCGTGAAAGTAACTAAGTTTTGATAACTGACCTTCCTTCTCAAGAAAATCGCCCTTCAGAAGAAAACTACACTCTTTCAGACTTGCACTTCTACTTTCTGTCAGATGGTCAATCACATCCACAAAGGACTCGTCCATGCTCATATTCCTGTTCTTGTCCCCTTTGAAATGATGTAGGACATCAACATGAGAACGCTGTGAACTGCAATTTTTAAAAAATGCAAGAGCAGGATATTTGCAAAAGCCTTCAGCAACACAAATAATGAAGTTATATCTGCAACTTCTAAAAAGCTGGAAGGCTAAAGGACAAAATTTTAGTTATACAGACTGTTAGATTACAGAAATGTTGTTGTAGCCTTTTAGCTTAACTTCTCCTGAGGCTAGAACTCAACATTTTTTACTTTGCAAACACTTTCCAAAACTCCAATGGGTGATATGTTACCCATCACTGTGACCTCCTTTTTCTCCAGATCTATAGCAAATGTTGTCACACCTGACACAGTTGGACACCAGGGTTTGTGTATTCCGTCACAAAAATTGCTTACATATATGATGTTGGGGTATTGACAGATAACATACAATATTAAGCAAGCAGGCTGAAAAAGTGTCACCTTCCATTTTTGATATGTGTTTACTGACATTTCTGGCACAGTTAGCACAGTGCAATGAGACTCTCAACACCACCACCTGCACAACATAAAAGAAGATAATATATGCAAAAATCATAAAGAGAAAATATACAATGATTGCATACTCTGACTTAAGAAAAGTGTGTGTATGATATATTCTATGATTTCACAGAATTGATAAGCAGGCCTATGAAAACATATGATTAATACCAAAGTGGACATAAATGAACACTGAAACCACATGATTCTCACCTCTGGGTTTTGGCTTAATGTTATGACCTGTTCTTCAGTTTTAGTGGGTTGGACATTCCTAGCTCTCAGCAAGTCAAAAGTTCAAGCCTTTGCAACTGCACTTGTAGACTGCCCCTGTAGACTGTCCCTGTAGAAGATGTGTGTGCTCCGAGATCTGAGAGTCTGGTCTTTAAAGGTATCGTCTTCCCACAAAAAATAGAGTGTATTCGAAGATGGGAAAATACAGAAGATGTTCAATATGCCCATCAGCTTCATATTTACAAATCACAAAAGTCCCCAGAGACAAAAGTAATCACCAAAATTCCCAAGGATAAAACTATCGCTCGAGTAAAGCACAAAAAGCAGTAATCATATATATATTGTCATGGCGTATTTAGTTTACCATTTCACTTGTCACGGGCCCCATTTTACTTGTCGCCATGATCATTAGTTTACCATTCCACTTGTCGTCGGCCCCATTTTACTTGTCGCCATGATCACCATGCACAGTACCATATGTGTCACCCACCTGCATGTATGACACATCTCTTTACGGCCTATTATCCTATCCTTTAACGAACCAACCTGAGATGAACAAACCTGATATGTTGTGATAATATTCTCTGTAACCTTTAAAACCCTTCCTCGTTCAATACCCAATCTGGTCTGAAGAAAAACAATGTCCTGGAAGGAACATGTAAAGGCTTACAAAGGTCGTGTTTCCGATTTGCACGTTTGTTGGTACTACAAAGGGTAATTGTGAATGAAGGTTTCAATTTGGCGTTGCACATCGGACCAGGAAAAATGACGCTATGAGTTTTGTAAGGTTTTTCAAGTGCCAAAATGACCACAATAAGTAGAGGACTGGATGGGGCTTAAAACTATTTATAGCCAGATGAAAGAGCCCAGATAGCAGGAGATCCTCTCGGTTTCACAGTTCTAATTTCCAGTAATAGGGCATTATCCTTGGGTTCGTGACCTCATTTGGAACGATGACGCGATGGCTGTAGAGTTCTAACTGGGGGTTTTTCATGAATTCTAGATCACCAGGCTAGAAGCACAATTCGGGGTTGGGTTTTCATCTCAAAGCATGATCTCAGGAATGTAACTAGAGTACGTACAAGAGGTTCTGAAATAAATACTTGTTGAGAAGGTGCAGAGGCTAAGGAGAAATACGAGGCTCCGCTCCTGTTAAGCTAAAACTCCCAAGCTCGGTGTTGCTTCAGGTTCACATATCTCATTTCGTGCAAAGATAATAAATACCAAGTTAACAGAGTCGTGTTTTTAGTATAATAGGCTAACTGATTCTCTAGAGGTCGTTCCGTCCGTTAGCACTGTGCATTCTTGGTCCTGGATCAAAGTTGTGTTTGATTGGCATGCCTCTGATTAGTGTTCTGGGCAAAGTAATGCACTACTAAAACGAGCGAAGGGCGACTGATAATGGGGGATAGACAACGGGAACCACAACTAACTAATTCGATTTCCGAGAACTCAGATTCATACTTGGCTGGATATTTTTAGGCGGGCACGTTTCTTAAGGAATGAGTGATATATGGCGAGCAAAGAAGACAATTTGAAGGGTATCTCTGTGTTGTAGATGTTGTAGATCTAACCCAGAAATATTATAGATATGATAAGAAAACATAAGATAATGCAAATAAACCCATAAATAATATGAAATGATTCTTTATTGATCAAACCCTTAAGGTATGGAAACACCATATATTCACTCCTTAAGGAAGGAGAACACTCCACAAGCCATATGCTTGCTCATACAATAATTCTTGACACAATATTTCTTGACGTGGAGTCTTTAGCCTCTATATAGGCCTCATACATACAATACCATGGATCATTACCATGGTTCCCTCATACCATCGACTAATACCATGGGCCCATTACATTATTACTAATTACTTGTGGTCCCTTACATGATATGGGTTAACCACCTTATTTATTACTATGGCCCATCCCATTATTACATTATTACCTTGGGTACCTCCCTTGGTAGCCCATATTATCCCCCCTAGGTCTATAACATTCCACCCCCCTTAGCATGTTTCGTCCCCGAAACATGGGAAGAACACAAATAATAAGATCTACTCAAAGGAGTAGTCCACTGGTACCATGCATGTGCATCTAGCCATCCAAGAGGAAGGTGAACCCTCGATCTCGCTGGTTCCTCGCTCGCTTGATATGGAAGTTGACCATGGCAGCTCTTCTGTGTTGATGTGTAGTAGGTGGATCTTCGCTCCTCGCTATCCATCATACGGGGGTTGTTGTCCTTGTGACTACTTGGTTTCCATCTTGATGGTTGTCTTGTGGGGTGATGTGGGTGATGATATGTTGAAGTTTTAACCCACAATGTCTTTTTCTTTAATTCACCCTATTGTGGTGCCTGTTGTGATGTCTTCTTTTCCAATATGACTTCAACCACTACACCCTCATCTGATGTACCTCTAACCTTTTCTTCTTCAGCCTCTATTTGTGTTTTATTGTCGATCATCAAAGGCTCATCATCTGATATGTCAGTCCCTGGAACATCTTCTGCTTCAGCCTCCATGTACTCTTCCTGTTTATTGATGGAAATACCCTGTAATGTAATTTTCTTCTTTTTATACCAAAGCTTCAGGAATTTCTTCTACACATTAATATTGATAGTACCTGCAGATTCCATCCAAGGATATCCCAAAACAGCATCCATATTATCCATCTATGAAGTATAAAAATCTCCATGCAACATATACGTATCCATAGAAAGCTTCAAATCCTTATAAATTTGAACATCCTCATCATCAACTTGTGTATTTTCAATGTGTTTTGCTGGAACGTGCAATTTTTTTGTCAAGTTGACATTTATGAGATTTTGCTTGCAACTCGGATTTATAGACACCATGATCTTCTCCTTTCGAATCAATCCATGAACCTGTAATAAGGATATACCAGTAGGAAATAGCCCCACATGTTTCTCCTTATCTTGTTTTCTGGCATGAGACCATCTGTCTAAAAGTAATTTTTCGAATTCTTCATCGGGCAAGTTGGAACACTTCTTTTAGTTAAGTAATCCCCACCATGTGGCCGCCTCATCTCTAAATTGTGCCACTACCCACCATTTCCAACGGTTGTTCCATAACCACTTCTGTTCTTTTATGTATTCTTCAATAGTAGGACCATTATCTTTTCCTGTAAATAATAGAACCTTGCTAGAAGCCATAAAGAGGGTTTTGAAAAAGAAAAATGGTGAAAATTTGAATTTGTCACAATTCCGTCAATATTGCTCAGAATCCATATTATGACCTGTTTTCAGAAATGGAACAATCATTCTGCATATTCCCATGTGATAGAAATCCTAATCCAGGCACTAGAATTCCAGATCTGCGTTGCTACTCTCCCGCCGTCACCCAACATTTCTGAAAAAAGAGCTGATTTTAAATCAGCGATATCTCCCTCATCCGGACTCCGATTCGACTGGTTTTTTTTTTGAAGTTAGGTGTTTTTTCACAAAGATTCCAGATCTACAATTAGATCTTGCATATCTTGCACTAGGACGTCCAGATATGCGCCGCAAACTCGCTGCCCTGAAAAATTATCTGCACCCCTACTGATTTTTAGATCAGCGATATCTCCTTCATCCAGACTCCGATTTGACCGATTTGTTTTTTGAGATAGGCTATTTTTTCACAAAGAATATAGATCTGCAATCAGAGTTTGCAGATCTTGAACTAAAACGTACATATCTGATCTGCAAACTCGCCGCCCTTGAAATCCTGCAAAAAGTAAAAAAAATCTCCACTTTTGTGCCCAAGAAAGTGCTCTGATACCACTTGTTGTAGCTCTGATACCACTTGTTGTAGTTCTAACCTAGAAATATTATAGATCTGATATAAAAGTATAAGACAATGCAAATAAACCCAGAGATAATATGAAATTATTCTTTATTGATATCAAACCCTTAAGGTAGGGCAACACCATACATTCACTCCTTAAGGAAGGAGAACACTCCACAAGCCATATTCCTGTTCATACAAGAATACTTCTCTTCATATCTCTCCATGTGGAGTCTCTAGCCTCTATATAGGCCTCATACATACAATACCATGCATCATTACCATGGTTTCCTCATACCATCAACTAATACCATGGGCCCTTTACATTATTATTAACTACTTGTGGTCCCTTACATGACATGAGTTAACCACCTTATTTATTACTATGGCCCATCCCATTCTTACATTATTACCTTGGGTACCTCCCTCGGTACCCTATATTACCCCCCTAGGTATATAACACACATAGCTCTCCTCGAGCTACATTAAATTTCCTCTTTCCCAACCAATTCTCAGACTCAAAATGTAAAAGGCAAGAACAGAAAAACAATGAGAAGAGAACCATGAAAACCAATAAAAACACGACTTCACAAACAAAGTGGCATAGCTATGCACTAGATGCAATCAAACTTGAAAATCAAGCGCAACAATAAAAAAAGACCAAAAGAAAAAGAATAACAAAAAACACCATGACTCGATTTCCATGGTTCCCAGGGAAACTCAACCAAAGCCTTCTTCAAGATTTCATGGTCGTTTCTTGCCATGCAATCCCTTGCATCATACTTGTTGGGTCCCTATAGTACTAGTGATTACCCCATTACTATGTAGTTGTACCCCTTATTAATATTGTTGTGCCCCTATTGCCCCCATATTGTTAGTACTGTGCCCCATAGAATCCCCTATTGTTATTTTTGTGGCTTTATATTATTATTGTTAGGTCGGCTAGGTTATATTGTGACTCCTTAGACTCCTATATATAGAAAGGAGGTTTTGTCATTTGAATAATCAAAGAATTGTTCATTTATGTAATATAAAGGAGGTTTCCCCCTCGAAGAGGCTGAATTCTAAGGCGTTGATCTATCTTTTCTATCTTTTCTTGAGTTGGTTTCATAACATTTGGTATTAGAGCTTTGGATTCTAGGGTTTTGCTACTCCAAATAGGTCATCATGGAATTTTCGCTATAAATTTTTTCTGAGACGTTTCAGAAGCTAAACAAAAAACCCATTTGAGAAGACATCGTGCTGAACCTCGAATCCAAATTTTAGAGCTTTTTGTGCTATATTTGCGGAGATATGATCTGAGGAAGTTGGTCCTTCTGCAGACTCCTGAATTACATTCCAAACAGGTGACCTAGGGAAAATCATCATAACTTTCTCTTTGAGCATCGGATTTAAATTTCATAAGAAGGGATAGAAAGAGGATGAATGGTAGTTTCTTGTAGATATTTTGTAGAGCCAAAGGTTGAAACAGTGATTCGTGGCACATCATACAAGTTCGCTCTACTGAACTAGTCTATAATCAAGTCACTGTGGGAGATTTCGCATAACTCTTCCTTGGAGAATCCAATTTGGATCAAACTGGTGGCATTAGAAAGAGGCCACAGAGGGATACTACATGATGAAATTTTAGAACTGGATGATCTGAAAGTACATATATACATTAGAGGCAATATCGAGCTCCTACAAAGTGAAAAAAGGTGTGTAGATTTTTTTAAATTTTTGCTTAAGCTTGGTTTGAAAATTTATTTTGAAGGAATTCAAAGGGCATAGTAGAGCATTGTTATCGGTAACTAATGCCCCGAGGAAAGAAAATGCAAACACCTAGAAAGCAACCTGAAAGCTCTAGCATGACTCATGAAGAAGAGGAAGAAATGCTACATGATATATCAAAATTACAAGAAAAAGTGCAACAAATGTCACTCTCACAAAAGCTAACAGATGCTAAGATAAATGGTGTGGAATCTAAGATAAAGGGCGCGGAAGCTAAGATGGACGATTTGAAGATAGATTTGAAGAGAGACAAGGCATATTTGAAGACAGATTTGACAAATTTTCTACAAGAAATACTTACTAATGGTGAAAATGTAGTAAAAGAAACTCATGATGCGAACAAAAGAAATTTTAATAATGATTTCATAGACTCTAATGTGGGATCGAAGACCCACCATATTCCAAAAATCGATATGAGCAAGTTTGATGGCAAGGATCCTGCAACATGGATACTACAGATGGAGAAATTTTTCAATCTCAATAATGTGCAAAACACACAAAAGGTACGTATTGCAACTTTATATTTGGAACCAAATCAGTTTGTATGGTATCAATGGCTTTGCTCTTGTAAACAAATTGTCACTTGGGCAATTTGTATGGAAGAATTGACAACACATTATGAGATACAAAAAGCAACACTTTTTTTAGCCAATTGATAAGTCTCAAACAAAAGGGTTCAATAATGGAGCACATTGAGGAGTTCCAAAAATTGAAATAAGGGTAAAAGATATTCCAGAGGAGCATAGGATTAATGTGTTCATAGGGTCTTTAAAGGATAATATCCAACATGATGTTCACCTTTGGGCACCTGATTCATTAGAGAAGGCATTCAGGTTAGCAAGAAAAATGGAAAGCAAAATTATGGCAACCAAGAAGCATACCACTCACAACTATAAAGATGGAAGTGTTGTCCCTAGTCTTCCACAACCAATAAGGTTGACACCACAACAATTGGAAGAAAAAAGAGCAAAAGGGTTTTGTTACAGTCGTGATAGCAAATACACTAAAGGTCATAAGTGTGCTGAGAAGAAATTATTCTACATAGATTGTGAAGAGGAAGAAGAAAATGAGCAAGAAAGGTCAAAAGAAGAGGATATACTCCTGGAACAAAGCCTAGATGAAGAACAAATGAATCCGAC
>APFE030599237.1:50217-78493 GCA_000404065.3 Pinus taeda
CAGTGTTTTAAAACTCGCCCGGGTCAACATCAACCTGGCCGGGTCGATCCGGGTCGGAGGCTAGGATTGTGACCCGGCCATTGAAACGGCTCGGCCGGCCGAGTCATCAATGACCCGGCCGAGTCAGGCAATGACTCGGCCGACCCGGCCGGGTCCTGCAAAAAAACGGCCGAGTCAGGCATGAACATCACTTTCTGTTTAAAAGTTGATCTAGTTCAGTGTTTTGGAGGGCCTGGTTTATTGATTGACTAGTTATTGAGGGTGTGTTCTTGCTAGGAAGTCCTCTGCCAATGCAGTGGTAGTTGAATGTTTGTCCTCAATGGAGCTTAGATTTTTTCTTCTGCTAAAAGAGTTTTCAGAGGATGACCTACTATACAGGCTAGGTGCCTTGCTAATACTTGCATTGTTATGTATCTTATTAATAAATTATACTTGTCTATTTGCCTCATTCCTCTGAACAAGCCTACGGAAAAATGAGAAGAATCTATGCTTTATTGCTGTAAACAAGCAAGGCATCATGTGTGAATACCATCCACATCCATCATTGCAAGTTTCATGATTTTACATTTTAGATGAAAATTCTTTTTAAATATTATCTGGTGTTAAGACCTTTGAAGGTCACTTTTGTGACTTGTCTTCTGAAAAACTTGTAATGAAAGGGGACAACTAAGGATTACAGTGCCCCATTGTTGAAGTTGCGATCTCTAGTTTGTTATCTGTTACTTAGTTATGAATCTCATGTTTAGGGATGGCTAAGGTGGTATTTGATCTTATGTACATGTTATGTACCCTTAAAATCATGGAGCATCACACATTTAGCGTCATTATATGGAAAAAATTTAAACAGACAATGACTATAATATGTTAGAAATTACGTGTACAGCAATGTATCGCTGGGATCATGATTGTATTAATGCATTGTGCTTTTGCCGAAGTACCCATACTCAGAATCAGATCAGACTCAAAATGTGTTGTTGAAATTCTGAATCCCTAAGAATGTCTTCAACATCGGTCCCTACTTTTATGGAACTCCCTTCTCGAGGGATTCCCCTTGAAGGTCCTACACTGGAGTCATCCATCGTTGGTGCTTAAATGGTGCTTTAAGTCCATCTAGTTGAAGTCGTTTGTAATATTCCAAAGGAAAAATACAGTAGACAACTAAAGCAAAGAACTAGATACAACTATAGAATTCATAAATGCACAACCATACACATTAAACACTGAGCCTACTTTGATCATATGTTGTCTTCCATCTATATTATAATGTTGTGTGTTTGGAAACATGAATGAAAATCTTTAAAATTATGTTTAAAATCTTCAAAATTATGTTTTTTTATCAAAAAAACTAAATATTTAATGTATTTTTTACAACGACCGAGTCATTGAAAACGAGTCGGCCGAGTCATTACCGAGTCGGAGTCGGAGTCGGAATCTTAAAACATTGATTTAGATGGGTGAATTTTTTTATGTAATGTATTTTTGAGTTTTATTAATAATTTTCTTATCGCATTTAGATTGGCTAGACATTTCAAAGTGAATTTTTATTATTCCTACACGAAGGAAGTACAATAATTATCAAGCAAGTACAATAATTATCAAGCAAGTAGCTTGCTTTTCAAGTATATGACTCTGGCGAACATTATATAATTGATAATTGTATTAAGTAATGAAAATTCATTTTTACATTGGCTTTAAATGATCAATTTGCTTTTCAAGTATATGACTCTAGTGGAGATTATATAATTGATAGTGGAGATTATATAATTGATAATTGTACTAAGTAATGAAAATTCATTTTTACATCAATTAAGATAAGTAAATAATTTTATAATGTTAATTTGGTTTAGTTAAGGGGTTGTGATGATGGTTATATTTTTCAAAGATATTCAATATTTTAAGTGACATGTTGAGAGTTTAATGGATATTATTGCAATGATTTATTTAATGTTAAACGAGTTTTGTGAAAATACACATATTTTTAAAAAATAAATAATTTGTATTTTTTTAAGAATTGCTTTTAGAAATTACAATGAATTTTTACAATATTAATTATAAAAGTTTGTGGGGTTAGATCATCCTAATTTTTTAGATATAATTTACGGTTTGGATATGGCTTATCTACTTACAATGAATATGGCTCACAAAGAAAAATATAGAGAGATAGGAGGAAGAGCATATACTTTAAGCTTTCTCTTTTAATCATTGTCCTCCACACACCATGGAAACCACACTTCAAGCCTCTTCAATTTAAAACATATGTTGTGCAAACTATTATTTTAATCTCCCCATACATAAAGTCATAATTATATCAATTTCCAATTGAGTTTAACTCAAGTATTCGGGAGGAATGATTATTATCATCCCCACCTTGATTCAATCATTGCAAGTGACATGTTGAACTCTTAACAAGTATATCAATGTAATGGATTCAAGCCTTGTTGTTGGACAATATTGTACCCTGAATATGTGTGGTTTAATCTAGGTACCATCCTTGAAATGAGAGGAAGTATTCAAGGCTTTCCTTGGGTGCATAACCTGGAAAAGAGAATAAGTCATCACTAGATTGATTTGCAAGTATTCATAGAAGGTTGACAAACCTAAGTGAGGGAGCACACAAATATCTTAAGATGCAATATAAAGAGAGGGAGGACAAGTTTGAACATTACCTTCAACATTTTTTGTCTTTTTAAATGATTTATCTCTGGTTTGGTTCAATTTACCTTGATATCATCTACATATGCAATCTAATCTAAATCCAATGTTCTCATATGCTATTCTCACCCACACATCTATGATTTCTTCTTTATTATATTACCTTCTTTTACTTTATAACTGTACTCTCTAAATTTACACAATGGATCTTGTCTCTGTATATCACGACCCTTGTTCCACATGAGGTGAGACGATTTCTAGAGTTTTTTAATATTTTGTGAATTACTTTAGATGTGATTTATAAGGTTTTTTCAACTTCATCAATGTAACTTTTCAATATGAATATCAAGGATATTCATAGAACGAAGAACTTGTCCTTCATGTCATGATTTGGGATATAGATAAAAAATGAGAGGTTTGATCTACTAGATAAGGGGATGATTATTGAGAATAGAGTGAAAATCATTTATGCAATAGAGAAAAATTGATCTATTCAATAATTTATCAAGTTGCCACATCGACACTCATACCAATAAAGACAGGTCAATCTGAGGTGTGACAATCTTTAGGGTTCTTGTTGTGATTTCCAATGTTTTTGAATCTTTTGTTAACCGTTTCTATAGTAATTTGTGGTGTGTCCATATCTTCATTAGTATGCTCTTTGAAGAGGCATATCAAAGGATATTCAGAATTTCAAGAACTTTCCCTTCACGCCATGACTTGGATCTAGATTGAGAATGAGAGGCTTAATCTATTGGTCAAGGAGAGTGAGATTTTTCACTGATGCATAAGCTAACATATGTAGGTGTATGAGGGATATTGGTACACATTTGAGGGCTAGGGACATGGATATTGGGTTTTTATTAGAGAGACAATTATTTCTGAGTTGAAAATTATGACCTTTTATCAAAATTTAAATTATAGTTTCCTTGTTTCATCTGGGGTGATATCCTTTGGCCCATGATCTTCAATCTATTATAGGAATGACTTCATTTTATAAAGGAATTTCTAGAATTAGACAACTATATTATCCATGTTAGTAGGAGACATAGTAATGGAACATTGGCCTCGATACGGTTGGTGGTTAGAATTGACATTGTACTTTTTTTTATGATGCATCATTTTAATAACATTAACATTTGTTTGAAATTGATAAACTTGGCTAAGATTCTTCTAGCTTATGTATATGACCTCTCTCTCTCACTCACTCACTCACACACACACAGAGCTTATGTATATAATTTCACACGCACGCATGCATGTGCACACATACACACACACACTTCCAATTAGGTTGGGAGGTCCTCAATCAAAGGTTGTTATGTAATTTTTTATCAAGATAGTCCAATTTCTTATGCTAATACACTAGCTTATTATATGTCGCTATTAAATATGGTTTCTCTTAAATTGTTATAATCATAAGCCAACATTGAAAGAAATAAGATATTCCCTAAAGCATGGTTATGAAATAATGGTGGAGCTTACTAGACCATTCCACTGGTAATCAATTGTTAATTATGTGTTTATTTCTTACCTTATATATAATTTGATTTTTTTTTTATTAATTGAATTATTATAATAATATTCAAACTTATGATAATGGCAATGATTCGAAGAGTATTAACAACTTTTCAACCTAAATGGTTTTTACCACATCTTTAATGTTAGCAATTCTTTATTTTATTGAACTCGTGTTCTTTTATTATGATATTACAAAGTGAGGATGAGGAGGGTTTAGAAGAAGATAAGGGTTTATGTTACACCAATTCAGTCAACTTTGTATATCAACTTCATTTCATTTCGTTTGTATAGATATTTTTCCATGCTATGTTGTATTTAAAGTTGACACTTCCATGGACGGGGTAGCATACTGGTTGTTATAGAGGAAAACAGTTACATGGTAATTTACAGCTTATTATAAAATTCCATAATTTTGTTTATTATTTTCTTTGGAAATAATTCCAGAGGAAACTCCTTTGCATTTTCCCACATTTTGAGGATGTTACCTTGTGTAGAGTGGGTGGGATAGATTTAATGTACTTGGCCCTATTGGAATTGAAGTGGCGACTAGCACGATGAATCAAATTACCAACAAGGTCCTTGTAAAAGTGGCACCAATTGATTGAGATAACCCTTGGGGTTATAACTGTGCTTATATGTGCATGGTTTATTGTATTTTATGGTATGAAATTGGTTGAATGTTAGTGATATAAAAGTTCATAATTACATTTGGGTACACATTTTTTTCATTCAACCTATGAAAATGGTTGAATGGTAGTGTGCTAAAATATATGCATAATAATAATCAATCTCATAAATAGTTAAATATGATAAGAATATAAATATCCAAAAAAATAATAGTCATTAAATTAAAAGTTGATTGTAATTAAAATCTAATTAATTATTAATAATTTTGAAATAATGAGGAAATTAATAATAATAAATCTCAATAATGATAATAGTAAGAATAATTCATAATAAATATGGACATAAAACTCTCACATTGAGAATGCACCTAGCATCTAAATGATGCATGAATGACTCACATATGATGCCAATTGCATGTCACTGACACAAGCAAGCCCAAATATGAGGCTATATTGTCGACAATGTATATTCGCATCAATCTCGGTGACATTATAAATTATAAATTATGCATATGATGCAAACTCAATGTGCTTTAGTTTAATCACTTCCATATTAGCCCAAATATGAGACTATATTGTCGACAATGTATATTTGCATCAATCATCTTTGACATTATAAATTATGCATATGATGCAAACTCAATGTGCTTTAGTTTAATCACTTCCATATTAATGCTAGTATGATGAACCATAATGATCCAAGTATGAAACTCACGCAAAACAAAGTTACGTTGTCCTAAAACAACAAACATGCATTCAATAGAACAAACACATTTCTAACACAAATTCAATGCAACAACAATGTTGTATGCTTTTCATTCTACTATATATGTTGTTAAGATTATGTAACAATGAATAGAGTGATGTATATTATGATTTTAAGATGATTTTGAACTATGTGTTGAACTTGTTTATGAAATATTCACAATTATTAACTCTAAGAAAACACAAACTACAACACCCTAAAGAGTTTTTGTGGTGCATCATGAGAACATAAATGTTTCACTGAAAAAATACTCTATAAGACAACATTAAAGGTGACTCTAGGGCAATGTATTGTAGTATTGCCTACAAATAAAATTGTAATATGCCATCTGTATTTTTGAGGTATTTGATTTTTTCCCCAATTTAGGCCCAATATGAAGAGTTTGAAGATTTTTCAACAATATTTAAAGAATCAACCTATCAAAGGAATTGGGCTTTTAAAGTTAATGACTTGTATTACGTAAATAATTTTTATTTTTAACCATAATTGGTAGATTTAATATTAATAAAAAACCATTGCAACAAAGCTATAGAATAATTACATTTAGGTCTCTTCCAAAGTTGTCATACAATAACAAAATTCCATACAATCTACTACTTTGTAACTAAGCCTAATTATATTAGGGGATAAAATCTCCCAACACTTATGAGTGGTATGTATTCTAAAAAATAAACTTGAAATGCTTCAAACTTTGCAAAACATAAAACTTAATCAAATGCATGTCTACTAATCACTTATTCCACTACAACATTGGCTAGGTCCAAGTCTTGTTTTTCAATTTCCATTATATCATATAGTTGATGCATTGTCTCTCTCCTTTGGTCTTCCACAATTTCAATTCAAGGGCTAAACCTTATTTAAGGTCCTTGATTGGTCCTCCTTGCTCATATTGATCACCATGTTCCGAAGCATTTCAAATTCAACCTCCAGGACTACCATTTGATATTTTTGTTGTACAAGTGTTCCCATTGTTGTTGCAACTTGAGTGACTACATGTTGTTCATTCTCGTGACTTTCTGGTGTAGCTATAAAGATTCATGTTTTTCCTCTCTCCCACTTCTTATGCCAACACCCTAACTCTTCATTGTGTTGGCACGTGTTGTTGACACTTGGCATGCCACCATTTAACACTTGTCATCTAAAGTAGTGTTTTATTTTTCCACCACAAGAAACATACATTTTCTACTCAATATCACTCATGGTGTTGATAAATACATGTTCAAGGTCCAGCTTAATCTCAAAGCTACTAGAATTTAAATGGAATCTTAAAATCAAGGTTCTTAGCTGTCCCATCTTGTTACTACATAAAATGTGCCCCTTACAAGTGTGTCCTTCCATAATCCTATGATGCACCTCCCTCCAGTTGAATTAACTACATATTGGTTAGATCACCACTCCCTACTTTGAATTTTATTATTAAATTTGGGCATCGTCATGTGGTCTCATCAATGATCAAATGAACTTTCCCTTAATTGGTTTAACATACATTATATCCCAGAGAGATAATAGACCTTGAATAATTTCTCTTAATGGATCTTAAACTATACTCCCTCCCTAGATTGTTTGTCACTAATAATGGTTTTAAATTTTATGGCTACAAAGATTTTTTGGCCAAAATTCTATACTTTTTAAGGTTGAAATATATTCCTAATGATCCTTTGTTTTCTTTGTAAATAGTGGGCATGTAAACATTGATAATATTTAGTTTCCTTCCTATTTTCTTATTAATAAACATTGTTAATAAATAATATTGAGTATCAATGAGAATTCCAACTATAAAAAAAAGACAGTCCCGTATTGATCATATGCCTTTAGATGCACCTCTTGAACTAATTGCTTGTCCTTCACTACTTACAAATATTAACTACTTCCATAGCCTCTTGTTTTTTTCCTAGATGAGGATGATACTAGGAATTTCTACTTTATTAAATTTTCTACAACTTCTACCTTGATCCTACTACCCATGCCTTTGCAATTCTAAAACATCACCTTCATTAGTTACTTGTTGAATTTTGTTTCCTTCTAAATGACGGAATTGATGCCCCTGGGTTTCTAGTGTTTCTTAGCCCTATGCCCAGAGTGATTTAAATGGTCACTTCAGTATTCAACAACTTTTCTTTATTTTTTATTTATTCCCTTTGTTCTTTATTTAGTTTATTTCTTTGGATTTTCATTAGTTTTTCTGATGCCACCTTTTCCCCCTTCTCCTTGTCTCAAATTTTTTTGATCTTGTTTCCATGTAATGATTCCTATTAAGGACACCATACTTTCTGGAAATGGTCAAGCTCCTTGTCAAGAACCGAGGCACTACTTTTCACTCTTAGATAAAGTGATGTTTCTATGTTTTCTTCCAATATTGGTGTTGCTACTGAAATTCCTAAATTAAATGGAGGAACAAGTATAGTCTCTATAGTTGGAATAGATTCTACTTGTGCTAATAGTTTGTACATGTTTTCCATTAAACTTGTTTCACCCGCATTGCGAAATATTGGTTATTTCCCTATATATTCTTGAGGGT
The DNA here is from genome assembly GCA_000404065.3 of Pinus taeda. Lineage (NCBI taxonomy): Eukaryota > Viridiplantae > Streptophyta > Pinopsida > Pinales > Pinaceae > Pinus > Pinus taeda. The sequence continues at coordinate 58,301 of APFE030599237.1, forward strand.
AACTCAATATTGGTGCTATCGATGTTATAAAATGCATTTGTCCTATTGTTTTTCCACATTTATATGGTTCAAATAAACCCATTTCTTGAGATATATGTCTTGTATTTGAGGTGGGTGTGGATTGCTTTGAATTTTTTTTTCTTCTTTTTGATTCGTTATCATTAGTCCTCCTTTTGTTGTACTACTTGCTACACCTAGGCATTTTTTTTTCCAATATTTACTAAAATGTCCATACTCATAGTAGTATTTGAACTTAAAATGAAGTTGTTCATACTCTATAAGTTGCATGTTTTTACAGTTATATTGGATTAATTAAATTGTTTCAAGAAAACCCTTTTCCACATCCAGTTCTACATAAATACAAACATATAAAAACTTATTATCTATGGGTTTATATCGATCAATACTTACCCAGGGTATTTCCTATGCAATACATTGAATATACTTTCCAACAATGTAATAGAATATGTTTCTAGTGAACCCACACCAACACAAAAAGTGATACATCACTTTCTAGGTTAAAATCAAGAGCCCATGTGTTCTATTATATACCCCTAGTACCCACAAATAAAAACCAAATTTTGAAAAATGAGGTCACAATCCTCCTTAACCTCAACAAGAAATACATAGAATCCTCTACCGTAAAAATAATGGGGAATTCTTCGCTCTAGAAGAGCTTTCCAATTATTTTGCATTCATATTGCATGACCCTTGGATCCCTATGAACTAGCATATCAAACATTTTTCAGAAAAAAAACCAAATTTGTGTGCTAATATGAGGAAGGAGGAAGAGGCACATCATGGATTTCATCCAACACCTTAATAAATCTAGAGGGTTGAGATTTAATTGCATTTCCCATTGCCGAAACCATTGCTCTAAAATTTGCTAGTTTATAATTAGAGAGAGGATTGTGACTTCCCCCATAGTTGAAATAAAATTCTCAAACCTTGTTTAGGATCAAAGGAGCGAGGGATTAGAGGAGCAGTTTATTAGATTATACATGCATTACATAATATATGTGATTGGATATGAGACATGTTTTAATTTTATATTTGGACTTTGATTATTTTGCACTAAATTTCTTTCACTCATATTCAATGGGATCTTACTCTATTATTTTAGTAATGTGATCCGAATCCAAGAGGCAACTGTTCCCAAACTTGGTCTGGTTGAAATCCCCTTGAACAAGACCCAATTCTTAATAGTGACCTTCTGACTTGATTGCATAAGGGGGGCTTCACTGGGGGAGAAATACCATACCACATGCGTTCATATTGGGGGATATATATTGAGGGAAAAAATGACATAATATATTGAGCATGTAATGGGGATAAAGGGTTTTTATATTGGAAGATATAAAAAAAAATGGAGCTCAAAGTTAATGAAAAACTATAAAGGGGTATAAAAAAAATTTAATGAAAAAATGGATACATACAATATCTAGTGGAAGTAGAGGTTTTTTAAATTGGGAAGGTGTATTGGGTTCGTGGTAAGGGGTTAAATAATGTGATTTTTAGAGGTATTTTCCAATATGTAGTCAAATTAGGGTATTTTTTTATGCCATGAATGCACATGATATGTCAAAGGTTCATTGAGTGAAGCCCCCATAGATTGCATTAACAAGATTGAACCAAATTTGAATATTAAACTTGTGAATGAGTCGATAATCTCTAAATTCATTACTTAGCACATTTAATGATCATAATTGTGAAAATAACATGCATGAGAAAACATGAGACAAGGGATCAATCACATAAGAGAAGAGATCATCGAGTTGGTAAAGGAGTTCACCCGATGTGGGCTATGTCTCTGGGATTCGCTCAACTACGTAGCCACCTTATTATCTCCCCTTCAAAGAGATGCTCTTCTTTTGCAATACAATAGAATCGAACTCTCACATCGAGTGATTATGTCTCTCCTTTAGAGAAACGTTCTCCTTTGACAATAAAAAGGAATTAATTCTCACATCGAGTAACAATTTCTCCCCTTCAAAGAGACATTCTCCTTTGACAATATAAAAGGAATGAACTCTCACATCGACTGGAAATGTCTCCCCTTCAAAGAGACATTCTCCTTTGACAATACAAAAGTACTAAACTCTCACATCGAGTGGAAATGTATCTCCTTCAAATAGACGTTCTCCTTTGACAATACAAAAGGATTGAACTCTAACATTGAGTGGAAGTGTATCTCCTTTAAAGAGACGTTCTCCTTTGACAATACAAAAGGGTTGAACTCTCACATCGAGTGGCAATGTCCTCTTTGAATATGTTGCCCAAGCTCAAGCATATTCCTCTTTGAATCTGCGTGTACATATTCTCCCTCTTATAAATATTGAAAATGGGAAAATCAACAATAAAATGAGACTTACATTAGTTTCCATGCCAAAACGCTCAATCATATGCACAAAACTTAGCAAAATTAGCACCAGTAGGTCTATCTCATCATTCTACAACTTTTGATTGTAAACACGACTAGCTTATGAAAAGTGCATCTTTGTCTCAAACTTCATGCCAAGCATTAATGGAACATGCGGGCTTAAACCATGAGCCCTCAAATTTTCTATTGAGATCCAAATTATGTCTGCACTAGGGGAATCATATCAAAAAATTATGGAGAATGCCTATTAACACCATAATACTATCACCATTACTTTTGGACTTCTTTGGGTTCTACTGCCTTGAAATTTGTGCCACGTAGTTTGAACCCCTTTGCATTGATTGCAAGTTGCCTCAAACTTTGTGCTCATGAATAGGCGCATTGATTCCCCTCTTTGGAATTTGTGTCCATGGTTGGGCATGTGGGTCACTCTTCCCATGGAATTCATACCCATGGCTTGGAGGACTTAACCACGCGGTCTATTGGCATACTGGTTGGTGAAGGCTATGTTAAGGAGTTTTTTGGGGAGAGGTCCTAAGGACAAGCTTGCGAGCCTCCTGCTTTAGTGTGATATGATGTGGTATATGGTTCCACCCCATTTTTGTTTCATTAATAATTTTCTATCAGTGTCGAGGTCAGGATTTGACCCTCAGCCATTAAAACCACCAATTTCTTTTGTATAGACCAACCTAGCCAATCGTGGGGTGCCATGTGGCACTTAGTGATTGGTACTTGTGGCACTTTTGGATTGGTCCACATTGTTAGCAACAATATGCCATGTGGAGGTGTCTTAAGGGTGTCACGTGTTAGCTTGTGGCCTTGCCACGTCATTGCCAACTTAGCACCACCTTCAATGCCACATCAGCTCCTAGAGCCAACCACATCATCGTAGAAGCTATGCCACATCATTTCCTTCCATGTTATAATTTGTATAGTGTCATGTGGTACTTTCTAGTGCTACCACATGGCAACCCTATATACTCCCTTTTTGTTTCTTAGCACAAACTCCAGACTACCATAAATTTTCCATACAGTCTTTGTTTGACGCAATTCAATTTGCGTTGGAATTATCTTGTCGAACTCTTCGACATGGCACTATTTCCATTAAATTTTGAGCACTTTGATTTTTGAGGTCTCCTAGATGCTCCTAGATCATAATGGGGACATTTTTACATGCATTTGTTAGATATGAAAAAAACAATCCTTGGCCCTACAAGAACTAATAAAATGAAACATAAAGTATTGTGGAAATTTTTAAAAAGGAAAAGGGGAAAGAACGTAATATTTCAGTTTGTGACTCTCGGTATCCCTATAAATAGAGAGCATGGTCCTTATTATTTCCGCTCCATTCAAGTTGGACAAATATGGAAAACTATACTTCTTTTTGAAAAAAAATGGCTAAAATACAAGATGTTAAGTTTGGTAGGCTCTCATTTTTGTGATAGTCATAACCATGTTGTTATTGAATGTAGTTATTGTCATTATTAGTGAGATGAATCTAGATTCGAGATGGGTAATTATATATTTTTTCATCTAAAATGGAATTATTGGCTTATAGGGCCCATTTTAAGGGCATGTTCCACTTTTGTGATAAGGATTCCATGACCTTCTAGAGCATATTCGAGGCCTTAAATGGTCATTTTGAAGGTAAGAACTCAATGACTTATGTTCCTAGCCCCTCAGCATTGTTCTACACTTCAAGAGAAGTCCAACACTAGGAATATCACCTCAATCATAGATTGTATGTGGAGGTTATGCCTCTTGTAAGTTGACCTATCATGTTGACTACCATGATACCAAGTGTATGCCAAATAGACTCACATTACTCACACGCATGGAGCTAGTCATGCGTGGATTTTCAATAAGATTCTAGAGATTCTAAAACCCTAACCTTTATTAGGGGTTGAAGCATGAAAAATCTTAACCTTAACCCTTGATGACCATCATGCCATGTTAAATATTGGAACGCAAGGATAGGAAGATATACCATTCTTATTGTATGTTCATTGTTATATACTTAATTAAAGAATCTATAATCGTGATATTGAAGTAAAACAAAGGAAGTAGAAGATCCCAAAAGAACCATACATATCATAGTGTCCATCGAAACTCCATAGTGAGTGCATTGTGTTTATGTTTGCACTTCATAAATGGGAAGAAAAGAACATGGCATAAGCTTCACCTTCTAGTTGGGTTTTTCTCATATAGGGTTTTCCCATGGTACAACTTATGTTCAGTGTGGATAATGTATTATTTGGTTGGACTCTTTCATTTCAATTTATGTTTATTTCAATATTTTTTACAATAAGCTAGTAATACTAAATTTAAAATCTGAAGTTAAATATTGCATAATAAGAGATTGTGTAATATTATCAAACCAATTGTGACAAACTACTCTACTGGAACACCCATAATAATTTATAGATGAATTATTTCTCAACCAATCATATACAATGTCCATGAATGTATGTGAACATTTCTATAAAACACCATGTTTAAGTCACCCTTGTGTGGAGTTCCATCATTGTTTTGTATGCATTTGTTAGGAATAATGATCCAAAAGTGATTTTGGGCTTCAGATTTATATCCTTGCAGATAAATAAGGTGTTAATTAAACAATCAAAAAGTTAGATATCAGGATGAGGTCGTTGTAATTTTGTAGCTAATAAGCATCATGCTATTTATTGAGGTATTATAGTTGTATATGCATCATCCTTATGGAGCCCCTAAGGTTACTTGTTGTTTTGATTTTTCTATATTAAAAAAATCATTTGTCTTCAACCTTGTTGAGTTCACCATGTTTCTCTTTTTTACCAACAATGTTGGTCCAACGCATTCTCCCTTGTGGCCATGATATTTCCTCATTGTTGCACCAATAACCCATCTCTCATTGATTTAGATGGTTATTTGGGTCAACCACCATATCAAAAATGGTCCTAAACCTTGCCAAATTATAACAATTTTAGAGATCCTAAATTCCAAGAAATTTGAACCCTTTCCCATGCATTTGTGTTTATTTTGTTGGCACATCTTAAAATAGGTAGAACTTAGAATATTATTTGTAATGATCGAAATAATTCCCATAATGGAATTCATTTATGGACATTATGGCCCCAATAAGTTGACGTACCAAATAGGTTCCTTGAGGCTACATTCCTTTTGCTAGCTTAGTTCTTAGGGTTAGGGATTTTGGATTTTAGGATTTTCACCACATAATATTTTGGTACTATGATAACATTTATTTTCAACCACTTATTATGGGTCCTTTACAAATGGGTATAACTATCTTGAGAAGTTTTTAATATCACAATTTAGTTGTTGGAAGTGGGGATAATCATCACTAATTGCTATCCAAGTACGTGGGCTAAATATTATTCAAGAAAAATGACACCATTTGAAATGATTTGTTGGTGGCCTATAAAGGGGTGTAAATTTTCGTTCTTACCAAATGTTGGTCCTTAACTTATTTTCTTGCTTTCAAGGAAGATAAACACGGTTTTACTTTAGGATGAAAAAGTGGTTTTAGTGTAAATCATGTTTGTGAGAAAATTATTGTAGGGGGTTTAATGGTATCATGTACCTTTTTTATTTCATCTATCCTTGATACCATACGTAAAGCCAAATACTCCCTTAATTACAATTTAACCAAATAAAAAAGATTTAATAGGTAATTTAGATTGTGAATTTTCGCATGTAATGGAGACAAGGCACCACTATTAGAGGACACATGCCACCACAAGCCCTCCCCATCACATGCAATACAACACACCAACTACAAAGATGATAGTTGGGAGTAGGCCATAGGTCTAGTTCACACTAGAGGAAGCCTATAGCATGATGGTTTGGGACACAATAGGAATGATGAAGGAGGATGACGCCATCAATTCATCACAAATGGAAGATGTGTAGATATGCCTCCATCGTCATCTAATGGATTAATTGAGCTATTCTTTTCTTGTTCTCTAGAATGTTGCTTCTATTTTGCATCACTAGAACAATCCCCCTTGCTCTTTGTCCATCCTATGCTTCTCACTCCCTTTATTCATCATGGTTCCATACTTATGCTATTGTGGGAAAGATTTGATTTGTTAGACTAAGGTAGAGTTGGTGGCTTGTGATGCAGTAAAACCCTTTCATCACTTCTTTCCTTTTGTGATCAAACACTATGTTCAAGCTCTAAGTGACGAGGTCAATAGGGAGAGGACCTGTAACTCTAACAAGGAAACCAATTTCATGGTCAAGCATCTTATTCAGAATCCAGGAACCAATAGAATCGAGTACATTAAGTTTCATTGTACCTTAGAGCTCTATTGGCACATTGAAACTTGTGTAGCTCGTGCCTCCATCACTTCGATTTAGAACATTTGGACCTTAAATAATGTTTAGATAACATGGAGAAGGGTGATTTTTGGTAACTCTCTACACCCGATTGGCAAAGAAGCATGTTGGTTTCCTTGTTTTTAATGTTGTGGAGACCTCTAAGGAAAACCATATTGATGTATCAATAGTCCCTTCTACTTAGGTGAATTTGCTTTGTTTCCTTTATCAATTCATATGGTTATTTTGTTATAATTGTCTTAATCATTTTGTTGGCTTTCTATTTCTAGCCTCTAGTAGTTTTAAACTTGGCATAGAGCTAGTTTGGTTTCTAGTATGGAAAATGTGCCCCTCAATCTAACCTTCCTCCCTCCCTACAAGTGCTCCTCCTTCCTCGTGTCTATTCTCTGTGCCACTAATCTTGATAACCTTTCTCCAAATTCTAAGAATAATGCTTGGTTTCCCTTAGGGTAGGCTATGGGCTCTTTTTTGGCTTTTGTTCCATGCAAGAATTATCTAAGTAGGTGTTGAAAGGCATATATTTATGGTTAATTTGGGGTTTTTAAAGATTACTAAAGCCCGATTCTCTCTTGATTTTGTGTTATTTACAACATAATACTTCTGCACTAGAACATATTGTTGTGCATCTTTCACAAGAAAACAAACCTGCAGAATACAAAATGTTGAAAAAAATATATGAGCAAGAATTAACCTCAACACCATCCAAGAACTAGTGTTTGAATTTAGGTTAGGTTGAATTAGTCGTTTATTCAGTCTAAATCGTATCTAAGTGGGAAAGATTACAATCATTCATTCTAACCATTTAAAATAAACCAATTGAAACTTTACTTTTGAAATTATGTTTGTTATTTTTAATTAAATAAATATATTTTTAAAAATTTCATTTTTTATTTACTTAACTTCCAAATAAATTTTAACTTTTCACTTTTCATTTTTTATTTGCTTAACTCTAAATTTCATAGTCAATAAAATATTTAAATGCTTATTTTCTTGGTAATAGCTATAATTCAACTTTTTTGTGCAACAATTTTTCAATATAAGCCATCATACATAAGTTGAGAAGAAATCTTAAAATAATTTAAATGGTGTATTGTAGATGTGATAAAATAATGTGATCCCTAAACTCTATTTTAAACCCTGTTGCATCATTAAATATGAAGAAATATTTCCATCAAAATTATACTTTACCAAACAAATCATATATATAAAAATTATAATTAAATTAAATTAATTTATTATTATTATTATTATTATATAATATAATTAATTGATTAGTTTTAATTAAATTAAATTAATATTTTTTATTATTTTTAATATAATATTATTTAAATTTAATGTAACAATATCTCTTTATATTAAATTGTAAAACATTCTCATCAATGGATATTATGTCATTATCACCTACCTTTCTCATTTTTTTTCAATAGAAAAAATGACAAACTTTCATTAAGAAAACAAAAGTTGTTACATTTTCAATAATTTGATGATCTTTGTTCCTGTGAGAAATAATAGTTTGTAGGGGAAATTCTTAGAAAAACTTGCGGGCTACACTTCTCAATTCTTATCTAACAATACTAATTGCCAAAATCATCACATAAAATATCTACTTATACAAGAATATATCGATGATCAACAACAAAAAAGAACCATGAACCACCTTCTACCAAAAAACTGACCAAAATTTGATATGTACGCCGATGCCGCAAATAGAAAAGAAAAAATACGTAGATCTTTAGAACTTGAAACCTTTCTCTACCATCGTTACTTGTAGTAAAACAATAGAGGGTTGTTGCAAAGAGGAAATGTTTTGTAGGGATCTTATTTTGTGGGCCAATCCCAGACCCGTCACAATGAGGGACATAAATACATTATGGTGGAAAATCAATCGGTGGATTCCCAATGAGGACCCGCGGCACATAAATTTTTAACGAGTCATTGATGTCATTGTACGGACAAGGTTCAAATGGAGGATAGTAGACCTCCTCCATAGTCTTTGAAAAGCTAGTATTGAGCTCAAATACTATCCCTTCCACTCAGGATATTTTCTTGTATTTAATTCCTTTCTTCTTCCTTGACGTTGCTTGCTTCCTTGATGCAGGGTTGATTGTCTCTTCTTTCTCTTTGAAAAAGGATTTCTTGATAGACATGGGTTCCAACCCCCTTCACGGGCCAGAATACCTAATTTGATGTCCTTATATAGAGGAGAGGAATATCTCCCCAAGGAGACCCAAATCAACAAGGCAAGGACAAGGAGGCCCTTAGATCAAATGATCTATTAGTTGCACTCTAGAGACCATAGGCATGAAAGTGGAGAATCCCTTAGTGGAACAAATATTAGAAAATCCTCCACTGTCAAGGATTCATTGTAAGCTAGAAGAGATTGGCCACTAGGCCCTCCCTAAATGGGTGCAAGAGGAGGAAAAGACTTTGAACTAAAGGGATTAGACATAATCTTCTTAGGAGTGAACAAAAAAGGGCCCAAATTGGACGCAGTGCCCTTCTCAGCTACCTTGTGAAATTTTGAAACTTGCCCTGCATTAAATTCATTTTGTTCCATCCTGATACGACCACCCCCATACCTCTCACGACATTCAACAATCAGATGATCCATATCATGGCAGCCCAAGCACCTGAAAGGTACTCCCCAATAGTCTATATGTTGTTGGATACATAACACCCCTAATAAGTATCCAAAAACACCAGTATCCCACATAAGAAATCAAATTCAAGAAGAACCCAAGCCACACTTTTGTCCAAGAACCCTGAGAATGCTTCGTCCACATAGAAAAACTTGCCAATTTTCTTGGAAATTTTTGTAATGGATTTTTTGGAACAAAGCTCCAATGGGAGCCTGGGAGGTTTTTCCCACAAAAATTTTCATATGGGGACTTCCTTTATGGGGTCGAAACCCACATTCCACCTTTGGAGCAAGATAAAGCCACGACCTTGCACCCAAGGGTAGGATATAATCTTATTGACATCCTCCTCCTTAAAAAAATGTAAGATAATCCATTCATTGAGGTAGACACTAACCTTTAGCTTGTATTGAAGGATTAGAAACCAACTCTTATCAATCCAATCTTTCATCTGCAAGCCTATCATATGTAAGAATTCCCATCGCCCTATTAGCACACTTTGCTTAAGCCTCGCCAAACTGTCCGAGTAGACGTCCACACCAAGAATCAAGCTCTAGATTTCCATGTTCGCCTTGATAGAAATCTCCCTCTTGTTTCTAGACTTCTTTTATGGAAGGTATTTGCTTGTAATATCCAATCTGGAATCGGTGGTCACACCCATGAAAGTTTTCCCCTCTCAAGCACTTGCAGACAATATGTGATCAGTTTTTTGACCCGCCCTACTGCTCGCAACATTATTTGTTGGTACAATGACTTTGATAAACTTTTCCATGTCTACAATATGATCGAAACATGGAATTTGGCCAGACATGGTAATAGGAAAACATGATATCACCTTTAAACAAATCAAAATAACCAAAAATTGCTTGCAGGAAACGCAAAATTATCATCGGCCACCTGAAACAACTGAATTGGACCAAAATACAGCCAAGCATGCGTTGATCCGCTAATCCCAACTCACAATTATGGCCCGCTTCTCAAAAAAATACCAATAGCTAGAATGTCAATGATTTGGATCAGACATATGATCTTCTGACAATGGGAAGGAGCAGTGACGAACGCTTAAAAAACTAATGTAAAGGAGGGCCCACTTACAAATCCACACCTAATCCTTAACCACCAATGTACAAGCTCAGACCTAAAAGTGGCCAAAATAGTTTGAAAAAATGCAACTACGTACAAATCCTTGGTTTTATTGGTCGCACAATCTAACAAGGCTTCAAATTTCCTCAAAAATAATGGAAATTCTAGTAAGATTTTTTATCAAATCCGGTAGAATTTTTTAGAAATCTAGGTTATAACTACCCAGTTTCAATATTTTGGGTGCCCTTGAGGTTTTTGAAGGTGTTGAATCCATTTCCACCATCCAAAACCAGATTCAAACATTCCTAATGTCATTTTTTTTAGAAAAAAATAATCGAATTCTGGCGATTTTGTGTCATCCAGTCAAATTACCGCCTCAGTAAACAACGCCATTGGTTGTTACTGATGTGAGGCTCATTGGTGGGAAAAAAAATTCATGCTCCATTTCCCATTAATGCAGTTGATGAAGTTGGTAAAATTTTTTAATTTGAACCTCCTTCCATTAAATGATATCGGGTTTGTGATTTGAAGGGGAATTTAATGGCATATATCTTAGGGATTGGATGTCATTGTCAGGAAGATCTTATTTCTTAAGAGTATTTTCATTTGGCTTATATTAGGTCTCCTGTTCACCAATAACGGTGTGTGAATTACTAGCCAGGTTCAGGGTTCCAATCACAATGGCTCCACGTTTTCACTAAGGCATCACAAGGAAAGCCACACACCAAGGTCATAAGCTACCATTTTCAAATAATGATTACTTGCCACACCATATGCCAAAATGCCACAAATAAAGCATGATTATATTCCCATGTCACTTGAAATTAATCGCTTGTTGATAGTCATATCCACCTTTTGCATAAGAAATGATATGCTAGTTTTCCTCTGAATTATATACGATGGGAATCTTAGACACAAAGGAAAAAAATATGAATGACACTTTGGGAAACCAATATAACCATACAAACTCTCCCCATTGAGAACTATTATAGAAGTAAATATTGAGAATAGAGGGAAAACAAGCCTTCACATCACCAACACCTTCAAAACCATCTCCCTTTGCATCATATCTAGAAACAACAGAAGATCAACTAGCCTACAACTATGACAACCTGTGCTCCTAGTTACATGTAGAAGAAATCGTCACAACACCAACACCATTTGCACTAGCACAAACAACACCATATACAACAGCAAAAATATTTCCATCCAAAGATTCCCATTGAGTGAAAACAATATTTATAAAAACAAGTGGTTGGTTTTACCAATTACCAGTCAGGGTTTGTGGCCCAATCGAACTATCTTTGCAACTGCACCAACAACCTACCTTTCCATACCTCTTTCGACCACACCATTCCCCACCTACCCTTATCATTTATTTGTTTGATAAGCATATTATTTCATCTCTGATACATTTTAAACTGATAGAAATTAATGAAATTATCATTTATTTTTTGGGTAGATAATGTCATCCTCCCATATTTTTATACTGATAGAAATTAATAAAAATTAATGAAACTTTCATTATCATTTATCTTTATCTGTTTGGAAGATAATGTCATAAATGAGAAATTAATCTCTAATGAAACTAGATTTTTGTGGGAATCTTTAGATAACTAAACCTTTCATTCAAAAATAATTTTAACCCTTTGCCTTTCAAACCCTTATGAGATCTGCATCCTCCTCCTTTGTTTGCACTCAGTTTTGGTGCTACCATTACATGTTCGTTATTGGATCGAGAAGAAGGCAACGGAATGCAATAGAGTGCTTGCGAATAGTACATAATTACATCGAAGGTGTTCTATAAGGGAGGGTTTCCCCACCGACCATCGTTGTTTTTCCATAGCCAATGCGTTGATTACACATATTGTCAAATCCTATTGGTTAAATATGTCACGTCGTTTTTTCTTTCAATTGAAGGTTCTCTTTCCTCATTCTCTCATTGTTTGCTTCCGCTAGACATCCCATCTGAAATATTACTAACATGTCCCATGTGTTCCTTGAGATTTTGCAAGGCACGGGTAACTTTCCAATAGGCGGTGTCACCTCCAAATTAAATATTGCAGTTATTTTCATAGATTTCATGGGTTTTGAACATCTTTATGCTAGTCGAGCTTTGTTGTCCAAATGCTTATTCGGTATCATATTTATTTTGATGTTTTTTTTTAATTTATAGTTTGTTTTGCAAAAGTTAAGAAATAATGTAATTTTGATTTTTTTTAATGAGTGGTCAGATTTACAAAATATTTACATTATTTCTTAGTTTTTCCATCTTTTCATATCGATTATATGAAAAGAATAGTTGAGATCATAAACCATTCAATTTTTTAACTCGAACTATTGTATTAAACATAATACCTTGTCTCTCTTGCTCTCCAATATTAATAGGTTGAATTACTATAACACAAAAATAAATGTGCATTGTCAATCATTTTTTTGTGCTTACACTGAAATCAAGGCACATTGTTAATCCAATCATTTTAAGTGAGTGTACCACCATACATTGAGTTACATCAAATTAGAAATCATCATCTACATTAAAATCAACGCATATACATTGTAATTTTGTTTTTATTAATAAAACTGATATTTATTTAAATAAAAGAAAACTATATGCATAACACATTAAAATATGTAACATATAAATAGTAGTTATAAATTAAGATCATTTTATCATATAAATTAAAATAATGATTCTGTAACCATATTTAAATTTAATTAATAAGTACATAAAATTTAATACTTACAATATAACAAGATTATTTGTAATGCCCCCTCCCACATTTACCCACTTTTACAATCTCTCCAGGGTAAATGTGAGTTGAGTGCTACTATGACATGATCCAACCTCCAAGTTATAGTTATGAAAGTGGAGCCTACAATCCGACCACAAACTGACAACCCTTAGAGACCACTCAGGAGGCTGCAAACTACCCCAGGTTGTCAATCACTGAGTTGGAACCCTTTTGCACTAGGGAAACTCCCCAAAAACACCCATAACACTACATTCGTGTAGTTATGAGGCTCCAACCGCACTCACAAGCTTGCATGTGTGCGGTTATGACCTAAATTTCCCAGTTTTATGCCAACGGTTCCGAGATTTGAGCCAATTTTCAAGACTAGCCTCCATACCACTACTCGGAATTGCTTGTAACTTTCCAGAATCATAATTAAGGTGATTACAATTCCAAACATTCAAACTTGAAGTAACAAATTGACCTAGCCTTTGCAATACACATTAGACATTTCGTCAAACATATGAGTTACAAGTCATGAATGCATATTTGAACTTCATCTTAGAATCACCAAGAAGGTATAATGCCCTCTCAAGTAGTTGAAACAACACTTGGTATCCCATGCATTCATCAACCATTCAAATACTTATCAAATCATGAACAAGAGCCATAGATAGAACACATCATAGAACTATGCTTATAACCAGCATATAACCAGAATATTAACCATGACAAATCAACCATCAAATCAACATAATAACAAGTAAAAGTGTTCATATATCACAATAGGAAAATAACTCTTATTAACTTGTGCAAAAGTAAACCAAGTCAAGGACTTCCACATACCACTCAACCATAGATTGGGTTGAACCAAATATTTCTTTCAACCAATAACCCCCATGCGATATTCCGAGCATGAATGTGGGATCTCATGAGATAAACCAAAACATAATCAACTAGGGAATCTAGAGGTTAAACCACCTCCACCCTCAAGCTATCATGATCTCACCTAAACCAGTCCTGAGATTGCAAAACCAAATCGAGCTTAGATGCCTAGGAATTTCTTCACCATACCTTGAGGAATTTTCCTGTCTCCACCCACTTTTTGAAGGCTTCTTAGAGAAAACCAACTCCACCCGCAACCCTTGGGAATTTTCCTTAGACCACCTTACCCAGTTCCAAAACCTTCAAGCAATCCAAAGCGTAACCAATAATGAATCCCATCACACCATGGCTATCCAAGAAATGGGAAGGAGAGGTTGAAACCAATGTCAAATTGAGAAAAACCCATGCCAATAACAGTGAATGAACCAATAAACAAATGCATGTACAATACATTCACACTTAAGCTAGGAAATCATACATACAAGTTGTTACTTGAAAAACCTCCTGTTTAAGCAGTTGATCCAACCTTCTCCTTACTTTCCTTCGCTTTCCTTTGCTTGTACTTTTCCTTCATTTTCTTTCCTTTACTTCTCTTGCTTTCTTACTCGCTCTATCCTCTTGGATATCTCTCTCTCTCTCTCAAAACTAATCCAAACCAAAACAGACAAAAAGCTGTGAATTGTTTCTTTGATGCCCTTTTATCATTGGTCTCCCCTTTTTCTTCATTTTCCTTCATTTTCCCTCAAATTTCCCTTGCATGAAAATATGTGTCTCTTCACCTTACTTTTCTCCTATTTTCCTTTATTCATCATAATTAAATGCCAATTATTGCCTCTTTGTCTTTGTTAATGCCTTTGCCAATTCCCATAGCCATAAATAAAACAAAACTGATGCACACTATAGTGTTTTCCCAACATTCAACTTGGAATACATGCCTCATGAACTTGGCCTTATTTTTCCTTTATTACATGAAACTTTAACCTGGGGTTGTTACAAACCCCTCCCCCTTGGGGGAACACCATCCTCGGTGTTCTATGACACCTATGACCAGTAAACTGATGTAAACAAAACATACTTCCTATGGAACTTTATAACATAATTTGATGGAGTATTTACAATGACATCCTACCAAAATCAAATTCAATATCGTTGCCAGGTTCTTTACATGCTCTTCCTCATTCTTAGAATATATCAATATGTCATCAATAAACACTATCACAAAATTTCCAGATAAGGATGCAACACATTGTTCATCAAACACATGAAAGTGGTTGGAGCATTAGTAACACCAAAAGGAACCAACACAAACTCATAATGCTCGTACCTGGATAGAATGTGGTCTTTTAAATGTCTTCTTCTTTGATACACACTTGATCATATCATGATCTTAAGTCAACCTTTGAAAACATTGGTGCTCCATTCAGCTGATCAAACAAATCATCAATATACAACAAAGGATATATGTTATTGATGGTCACCTTGCTCAGATGTTTGTAATCAATGCACAACTTGAGAGTACTATCCTTCTTATTGACAAACAACATTGGTGCACCCTAAGGCAACACACTTTTCCTTATGTATACTTTATCAATCATCCCTTTAAGCTTCAGCTTCAATTCTAGCAACTCTAGAGTGCTCATCCTGTAAGGTGCCTTTGATGTTGGTGTTGCTTTTGGTACCGATTCAATAGAGAAATCCACTTCCCTATGAGGCAGTAACTCTGAGATCTCTATAGGAAACACATCCTGAAACTATTGCAAATTAGGATACCTCTTCAAGACTTCATCATCCTCAACATCTTTCCCCTTGTCACTAGAAACATGCACTTCAAATAATACACACCCTTTCTTGCAATTGTTCTTAGCTTGCATGGTTGTACCCATTCTCACTGATGTAAGCTTCTTCTTTCCCTAGAATATTCTCCTCTCCATTATCATCCAAGCATTTAATAGCCTTCTCATAACAATATACCTTATTCCTATGAGTAAACAACCAATCCATACACAAAAGAACATTGTATGACCCCAATGGAAGCACATTTAGATGTGTTGATGTAGGCATGCCATTCAGCTCAAATGCACAGGCTCTCACCTAAAGATGAACTCTTTCTTGGTCCCTGTAGCTAGTTGCACTAACCAAGGCTCTACATGCACTTATTTTTTCAAGCCACACTTATCCACCAAGTCAGGACTAACATAACTATAATTAGATCCAAAATCAATCAAAATGGAAGCAACTCTATCACAAAGCTTACCTTCCATCTCAATAATGTTGCCTTATGATTTGCCTACATGTTATCAAGTGCTGTGTAGATCCGAGAATGTTATGACCAACATCCCCAACTATCTGCACCTCCTAAGCATTGTAGATCTGAGGTTCACCACCCTAGTACAGTGGACAATCCTTTTTACAATGATCCTTGCCATAAATCTAACACTGCAACGGTTCTCTGCCACTACCTTTATTATGTTTCTCTCTAGGATGAGATCCATGACCCTTCTCAATGCACTGAACTTCTTGTAAGGAGCCACATTCTATTTCTCACCTACATCTTGAGGTCTTTCCAGCTTTTGAGGCCATTTTCCTTTAGCCTTCTCATTCCCTTTCCAATTCTGCTTAGGATCATACTTACTCTTCGACTGCTCATAACAATGCTTCAATTTCCCGATGACTTCTTCCAATGACCGAGGCTTATCATATTCAATATGATCCTTGAATGTTAATGGAATTCCACTAATGAACCTTTGAACCTTTGCCTTCTCATCCTTGAGATAAGGAACATACCTCAATAGATCTAGAAACTTGGTCATGTACTCTTCATATATCATATAACCCATCTTCAACTCATAGAATTCCTTAGCCTTTCCATCATAATATCTCTCTGACAAGTACTTCTTTCTAAATAATCTTTTAAACTCATTCCAACTCAACTCTTCTACCTTAATGCCTCTGACACACTTCACGTCTTCCCACCAGATACTTGTTTTTCCTTTGAGACTGAAAATAGTTATCCTAGCTTGAATATTATTTATCTAATCATGCAATTCAAAGAACTTCTTCATCTCAAGCAGTTGTGCTTCTGCATCTTGTGGTTTCTTCATCTCTCAATCAAATGTATGAGGCTTTACTTTATTGAACTAATCTGGAAAGTATTGTCTCTCACTCCTCCTATAAGGATGATGGCGATGATGATAATGATGTCTCTTTGAACTAGAACTAGAATAGAACCGATAAGTACTACCTCTCCTGGTAGGTGTATCCAACCATTTTCCACATATGATTGTTTCATCCTTGTCCAACATATATCCTAATTGAGACCTGTAACCATCTTCCCCATTAGTCCTTTCCTCTTTCCCATGAATGAGCTGTGGTTTTCCCTATCTTTGCAAATCTGATAACCTCTCAAAGATCATTGCATTAACCTCGACTTGATTTTCCTAAGCTCTAGAAAGTATTTCTTGTGACTCAATTATCCTGTCATTATCTACCTTCCAACTTTTAAAGCTTCACAATCATCAAGCCTTCAAGAGATTACTCATCTATTTGTTTCTCAGTTGATCTATAAGGAGATTCATGTGAGCTATACTCCACCGTTCTTCTCATCAATTATGATCTTCTTCTTCTTGCAAACATAACATGTTAGTTAACCAAATATAAAACATGATCAAAATCATACCTTAGTGAAGTTCAGGGGAGTCTATCTCGTCTACACAAATTAGTCTAGATTACATGATATATATATATAATATATTATATATATAATATATAATAACTATACACACCAACACACCAACATATCAACCTATCGACATGCATGATAACTTAAACTGGAACATTGATTATATACATGAAAACCATAGTCATTGCAATAAGTGCATATGGCTGAAATGCATGCATAAAAATCACATCTAGCCCATCTTGTCCAAGTGTTTGAACTTGGAAGCTTTGATACCAATCTATAAGTCCCCCTCCCACATTTACCCACTTTTACAAGCTATCCAGGGTAAATGTGAGTTGAGTGCTACTATGACATGACCCGGCCTCCAAGTTCTAGTTATGGAAGTGGGGACTGTAATCCAACCACAAGTTGACATCTCTTAGAGACCACAGACACTCAGGAGGCTGCAAACCACCCGAAGTGGTCAATCCTTGAGTTGGAACACTTTTTCACTAGGGAAATTCCCCAACCGCACCCATAACATTGCATTTGTGCAGAAATGAGGCTCCAACTGCACTCACAAGCTTGCCTACGTGCTGTTATGACCTAAATTTACTTGTTTTGTGTCAACGGTTCCAAGATTTTAGCCACTTTTCCAGGCTAGCCTCCAGACCATTGCCCAAAATTACTTGTAACTTTCCAAAATCATAATTAAGGTGATAACAATCCCAAACATTCAAACTCGATGCAAGAACTTAAGCTAGATTGCCTAGTACACATTAGACATTTCGTTAAACATATGGAAAACATATGAGTTATAGGTCATGAATGCATATCTGATCATAAATCTTATGAACTTCATCTGAGAATCACAAAAAAGGTCTAATTCCCTCTCAAGTAGCTACAACAACACTTGTTATCCCATGCATCATCAACCATTAAAATAGTTATCAAATCATGAACAAGAGCCATAGTTAGAGCACATCATAGAACCATGTTTGTAACCAAAATATTAACCATGACAAATCAGTCATTAAATAAACATAATAGCAGGTACAAATTCTCATAGATCACAATGGGAAAATAGATCTTAGTAACTTGTGCAAAATCCAACCAAGTCAGGGACTTCCATGTAACACCCAACCATAGATTGGGTTGAACCAAACCTTTCTTTCATCTAATCACCCTCGTGCCATATTCCAAACATGAATTTGGGATCTCATGGGATAAACCAAGACATAATCAACCAAGGAATCCAGAGGTTAAACCACCTCCACCCTCAAGCTACCACAATCTCACCTAAACCAGTCCTGAGATCACAAAATCAAACCGAACTTGGCTGCCTTAGAATTTCTTCTCCATACCTTGAGGAATTTTACTGTCTCCACCCACCTGTCGAGGAATTCTTGGAGAAAACCATCTCCACCCTCAACCCTTGAGAATTTTCCTTAGACCATCTCACCCGGTTCCAAAACCTTTCGAAAATCCAAAGCTCAACCAAGAATGAATCCCATCACACCATGCCATCTAGGAAATGGAAGGAAAACACTGAAACCATTGTCAAACCAGGCAAAACCCATGCCAATGATAACAAATGAACCAAATAAACAAATGCATGTACCATGCATTCACACTTCAACTAGGAAATCACACATGCAACTTGTTACCTACAAAATCCTCGTATTGATGTTGTTGATCCAACCTTCTCCTTACTTCCCTTTGTTTGCCTTTGTTTGTCCTTTTGCTTCCTTTACTTTCTTTTGCTTCTCTCGCTTGCTCTCTCCTCTTGGATCTCTCTATCTCTTTCAAAACTGATCCAAGCCAAAACTGACAAAAAGTTGTGAATTGTTTCTCTAATGCCTTTTTATGGCTGATCTCTCATTTTTCTTCATTTTCCTTCATTTTTCCTCTAATTTCCATTGCATGTAAATTTGTGTCTCTTTACCTTCATTTTCTCCTATTTTCCTTTATTTTTCATAATTAAATATCAATTGTTGCCTCTACTTTTTCCAATTTCCATAGTCATAAATAAACCAAAAGTGATGCCCAGTATAGTGTTTTCCCAACATTCAGCTTGGAATACATGTCCCCTGACCTTGGTCTTATTTTTCATTTATTACATAAAACATTAACCTCAGGATGTTACATTATTCATCTCATTTTACCATGGATATTATTAACTTCTAAATAGGATTTGTTACAATATCATGGCTTATCAATACTACATGCCCAAAAATAATAACTCATTTCAAAATCAAAATATTTTATAAATATATTTTTTTAATTTAGTTTTATACCATTTTTTAAATTTGAAGTTAATATTTACATTAAACTTACAATATTACAAGATTCCTAACCATGGATATTCACCCAATTTTACCATGAATATTATTAACTTGTAAATAGGTTTTGTTACAATACCATGGGCCAGTACCATGGTATACCAATACCACTTGCCCAAAAACCATAACTCATTTC
>APFE030599237.1:117782-143057 GCA_000404065.3 Pinus taeda
TATCAAAGATTCTGAGCTGCATCTGGTGCTCAAATACCGCGGCTGCCTGCACAGATACATCCAGGAAGAGATGGAGTTCCTGAACATCTCTTCACTCGGCACAACATACCGATATGCTGTCAAAATCGAGCAAAAGTTCAAACAGAAGAAGCGAGACTTTGGATCTACAAATCCAAAGCCCAAAGGACAAAGCCAAGGCGGGGTGACCCAAGACAACCTGTCGAAGCCACAAGGAAAGAACAACACCACGAAGTCGAATAAGGATACAAGAAAGTGGTGTGAGTTCCACAAGAGTCCCACTCATAACACAAGTGAGTGTCAGACCAAGAAGTTGTTGGTGGCCGAGTTGAAGGCTACCGAGTCAGATGCATGTTCTGACCCTAAACCTGAACCCGAAAAGGGGAATGGAAAAGGGAAGCAGATCATTGATGCAGATCCCAGTGCCACTGTTGCCATCACCAAGATCCAGAAGAATGAGCCTAAAGACCCAGAGAACGGGGAGCGCCTTTTCCACTTACAAATGTGGGTGAAGGGTTCACCACTACAATTCATTGTTGACAATGGGAGCCAAAAGAACCTCATTTCAGAAGAGGTCGTGAAGCGGTTGGGCCTACCGACTACACCACACATGTAGCCGTACAGTATCGGGTGGCTTCATAAAGGACGAGATCTCAAAGTTCGCCAGCAGTGCCGCCTTCCCTATAGCATCAATCCCTTCACAGACGAGGTATTGTGTGATGTTACACCTTTGGATGTTTGCGATGTGCTATTAGGCCAGCCATACTTGTGGAGGCGACATGCTGTGTATGAGTTAAGGCCTCGCGTTGTTATTATTTCTTTGGATAATTCATTATACAGGATACCAGAGGTAGCCCCACCTACCACCATCTCTTTGATCACTGCCAAGAAAGGCTACAACCTCATCTCCCAGACTAGGAAATTCATTTTCTGTCTGGTTCGCTCCCAAAGTAAGGGAAGATCGTCACCACATCCATGACCCCTGCAAAAGGTTCCTCCACGCAGCAACAGCAGCAAATGGATACGATCATGAAAGAACACAAGAACAATTTCTCCTCACCCACAAGGGTACCACACAAGTTTCATGTGGGCGACAAAGTTTCATTACATCTACAGAGAGAACGCCTTACCAGAACCCATCAAGAACTCAGGCCACGCCGACATGGTCCTTACACCAGTACCAAGGCTACGGGCAACAATGCTTTGAAGCACAACATTCCTCCATTCCTTCGCTTGCACCGAGTGTTCAATGTGGACCGGTCGACCATGCTTCCCACCATTTCTGGACACATCAGAGATTGCAGAACAACTCACCAGAGACCCAGCTCAGCAAAAGCTTCCTCATCTCAAGGAGGAACTCAACACAATGGGGACCATTGCTTTCTAAGGGGGGAGGAATGATCCAGGTGAATGTTGGTGGCCACCCACCTATCCCATTTGGACCCCCAAAACTGTCTCTTTCAGTCTTTTTAGTTTCCAAAATTGTAGCATAGTTTACTATTTTTAGCAGTTTTTCGGGTCTTGAACTTCCGGGGACATTTTGAGGCCCTAAACGACATTTTTTGGGAAATTTGGGGGCAACATGGGTCCATGGAACGATGATGCCCTTCCCAAAGTGGTAGTGCTCGAATAGATCTTTCTAATGAGCTATTGTACGTGTCAAACAGAGATCGTATGCCAAAGTTACGACCACGGGAATTTGATGTACCAATTTACCCAAACGGGGCCCATAATTTGGCATTTCATCTTCTAGGGTTAGGTTTTGGGATGTGAAGGGTTTTCCATTGTTTCTCAACAATAAATAAGCCTTCGAGTTTCATTGTAAAACAGTTCAGAGGCATGTAGCCACCACATCTCTTCTCAAAGATAAGCTACCATCGCCCTAGCTAGTTTATTTCCATTACTGCTTGTAAGCATATTTCAGTATTTTACATTAATGAAATGAAGTATTATTTCCATTGCATATCTGTGTTTATGGTGATCTTTGTAATTTGTTGCATTCCTATTTAAATCCAGATCAATGTAGTTTATTAGCATCATATTCATTTCCATGCCCTACCTTTGACTTTTCTTCAAGTGCTTCAATGTTTTATTCTTCTAATTAAACCATGGATTGTTCATCTGATATGTCATTGGGAACTACAATTATTTTCTCTATAGGGATTTCTTCAAATGGCCCTTTAGACCCTTCTAGGTTACTAAGAGAAATATCTCACAATGTGATCATCTCTCTCTTGTACCAAAGCTTTAGGAACTTCTTGTAGGTTTTAACCCCGTACAGAAATTACCTGCATACGAATTCTAAAACACAGAAAATAAACAATGTGATAGCATAACACATAAAACACATATATACAGAGATTTTCCCCTAGATCCTAAGACCGGGATTACCAACTTGATTTTTCATTATGTTCCTTTCAATGTTACAGTACATATTTATACATGCCGAAGTATCCAATACCATGGACCAAAAACCATCGCGTCCAAAACCATGTGCGAAAAATCATGCACAAAACCATAGGTAGGTCCGCCCAACCTAATATAGGGTCCAAAAACAAAATTTTTCCGTAGAGTGGGGTTACCTGCACCCCTCAAACCCCCTGTGATCCCCCCCCCCTGCTATGCAATTGGTGCAATGAAGGGGGGGCTCTGCCCCCCTTCTGACCTCCCGGTTAACTACATGGACTAGTCGTGGAAAGAATATAACACAACCCAACACTTCGTTTGCTCATTAATATTAATTGCACCCATTGTTTCCATCCAAGGATATCCCAAAACAATATCCACATCATCCATATCCATAACATAAAAATATAAATCCAACACACGTTTATCCATGGAAACCTTCAAACTTTTAAAAGCTTGAACAATTTCACCCTCGACCTATGTGCTTTGAATATTTTTTGTGGGAAATTCCAATATTTTAGCGAAGTTAACACTAATGAAATTATGTTTGCAACTAAGGTTAATAGATACAATGACATTCTATTATTGAATACATCCATAGCCTATAATATGAAGTTTTCATGTGAAAATAAATTCCTAATGCTCTTCTTATCCGTCTTCACAATATGAAACCACTTATCTAGAAAATCTTTTTTTAATTTTTCATTTGAAATTTGTTCCCATACATTGTCATGTGTAATTAAGTTTCATTGCATGAATGCATCATCTTTCAAATACATACATACCCATAATTTCCATCCCTTCCCCCCCTTTGGATTTCATTTTGTTTATGTATTATGTATATGTATACTTCAATATTAAGACGATTACCTTTTGTTGTAAAATACATATTACTTAAATCAAAAAGTAAAATCAAGGTTTCAAAGGAAATCACTTACTTTCCAATGGAGCTCCCATTTGTAGTTAGAGTTTGAGGCCAAACACATAAAATAATCATAATTTTTGTTTAACACCTTAGATTTGTTATTATAACCTCAATTATGAAATGAAACCACTTCTTTGCATCTCTTCAAACATTTTTCACTAAAATTTGTGCTCTCTAACAAAATATATCCAATCTACAAAACTCATGGTTATCACGAGAAGAATCCTAAAAAATGACAATTTTCAATTGTTGGCAACTTCACTTCCCGAACTTTGTTTTGAATGAATTATTTTTTGAAATTGTATATTTCCTTTAGAGGAATTCAACACTTTGATTAGATTATTAAAATTTTGCATAAAAAGTTATAGAAATTGACCTGAATTTTGCCAACAAAATTCACACTTGCAAAAATTATTGATTTTAAATTGTTGATAACTTCACTTCTTGGATTGTATTTTGGATGATTTTTTTTATTTGGGTATTTTTTTATAGGAATTAATTACAAGGATTGGATTCTTAAAATTATGCAAAATTTCTTTTATAAAATTACATGAATTATGTTGTCCTCTTTTATCGTCAAACAAAAAAAAAAATTGCACCCCAAATTCTACCACTTCATACATAGGAAAGAGATTTGACACCACTTACATTAAAACTTAAAAGATATAAAATATAATCCACCACAAAAAAAATTCCAATATAAACCCAAAACACCAAATATATCACAGACATTCACCATGAAATACACCAAGGATATAAAGAGAAGAACCCTTAAGGTAGGGTAGCAACATCAAATACTCCTTATGGAAGGAACCATTGCATGAGTCATGCTTGCTACAAGACAATACAATTCAACACACCCTAATACAATGTTATTGTATGGTTATAATTTATCATGAATATTCCTAAGGGCCTTTTGTGAAATACTCTTATTATTATATTATTTCATTTAATTACAAAATGGGCCTATTCCATTATTGGCCATATTACGTTCATTATTTATTGGGTGTTTTCTTAGGCACCCCATATTATCCCCCCAGATACATTACACTAAATAAAGTTATAATATGTATTAAATAGTCAAAGATGAAAGAAAGAATTACCTTTATGCTACAACAATCTACATTAATATATTTGAACCTATATCTATAAATATATCATTTCTATTGATAAAAGATTTCATTTTTGGATCAAACATAAAATTTTCTTTGGAAGACTATCTTTAAGATTCTTCTTTCATAGGAAAATATCACATTATCTTGAAAGATTATATTATATATACTCTTATATATTTTCTATATATATATTAATTTATATATATATTTATATTATTATTATATATATATATATTATTCTATATATATATATCATGCATCTCAATGTTCTTTTATTCTCTTAATAAAAAGATCGCTTTTTCTTCGGGAAAAAAAAAAAAAAAAAAAAAAAAAAAATATATATATTATATTATTATTTATATATATTATATATACACACATACATACATATAGATATTATATATAAACAGTCCTAACATTATAGTTTGTCTTCCCCCATGTAGGGTGCCCAACAACGAGCATTCCCCCCCAACCTCGTTGCCTTGATATGATGCTAGCTCACATGAAAGAGGGATGTGGCTCCCACTATAGTTGGCGCATTGCATGCGCTCCTGTCACGTCATCAATCATGGCACAAACCCAGCACAAGGTTAAATGTCATTTGAATAGTGTAGGAGGGATAAGGAGGTATAGGAGAACTCAACAGATGTATTCTAACAAATTGGCATAGTTGGAGGAAAAAATTGATAGTATAGACTACAAGTTGATGATTCTATCCAGGAGATCAGCCAACATATCCTTCTCCTCAGATGAGGGTAGTGACCAATAAACACTTATTCCTGGAGATTCTACCTAATAGTTGTTATGACTCATTTGTTTTCTAGTTGTAGAACTAGTAATCTTATTTGGCTTCTCATTTTGATGTATGTAATGGTATCACACAACCAACCTATTTTTACAAGTTTCCACTTACTAGATGCTCTAGTTAGATGAGTTCTTAGAAGCCTAAAGACTCTAAACTTATGTTATGGGTTTGGTTTCCCTTTGGGAAGACTAGTAGAAAAAGAACTTATCTATGTAATCCTCATTTCACATAATGCAAAGTGCTTAACTTAAAAAAAAAAAAAAAAAAAAAAAAAAAACATTATAGTTTGTATTTTTAATAAGTTTATAATTTAGTTGATATCTTTTTTTTTTCAAAGGAATGGATAGTGTTTTTATATTAATAAAAAAACATGGTTTATGGACCATAACCCTTACATAGCTCGTCATGCTCCACACTGATATTATTTCATAAGTCCAAAATATTTCTAGCCTATTCTTATGGCACCTTTTGCAAGATATTCTAAACAAGTTCCTACTATAATCTTTACAAAAAAAATCCAAAGAGCAGTATATACTTGCATAACATCAAAAGGTTTCAACACATAGTAAAAATTATGGCATCAAACAATTTTTCCTTTCCAGCTTCTCCTTGTAGTTCAGATTGTCAACCTTATCCCACTATTCCTGCCCCTTGGGCTCTCTTGTCCTTTTCCTTCACTAGTCCTTCACTGGTTGCATCCTCTTCAAAGGCGAGCTAAGATACATTATTGTAATTCTCTTCAACCTCTACCAATCTAACATCCATTGTTTCTAATTATGTTTGCATTTTAGCTTGGAACTTCTCTAGTTTTCTCTGCAACAATGCATATTTAGTGTCCATTAACAATTGGTATGTTTTTGTTTCCTTCTCCTCAATTGCATTCATTTGTTGTAGAACATCTAACATCCCCTCCATTGCTTCTAAAATCCTTTCTAGTAGATGGTTCAATTTTTCTTACTCAATCCAATAGGTAGATGGTTCAGGATCTGCTATAGGATATTTGTGTTGCCCTACTCTTGTAAATCTACATCACGACTCACTCTTGTGGACTCTCAATGTTGGTGAAATGCATGCTCAAATGTGAAAAACATTGAGTGCTAAGGCTCTTCCACTTTCTAACATCCACTACGACTCTTTGTCAAGAGAACTCAACAATAGAACATTGTGAATGTGTATATGAGCATCACCTATCCTATTATATCCTACTCTATCTTTGATCCACCACCCTTATGCACGTAATCGCGATATTGTCAAATCCATATCTGGATTTCTTCGAGCATGGGATAAATAGTAGATAAAATGGAGGGAGAGTGCGATTAATTCCATTCGGTAGGAAATTGAATGTATCAACAAATTTGGGGCCCTTCCCCCCCTTAACGATCTAATTCTTGGCTTGAAACAATAAATTCTAGTGTCACATGTGTGTGCACAAAGATTTGGGCAACTGCTAGATGCTATAGAAATTTAGACATGGATACCACCTAGCCAGTATTCGGGGTTGGATATTTGATATGAGTTGCCAAACTTTCATTGCAAGCATCATTGTGCGCACATGATTCCACTTGGATTGCATTTGATCATACATGCAATTTTCTTAAGTGTTTGGTCTTGTATTCAGCTAGTAGCACCTTTGTGTATTATATTATTCTTGTGGGATTTTCTCATTATATTCATGATAAGGGAGAGTTTATAATCATACTCTTATCAATTTCCAAGGACCCCTATTCCAACATAGTCCCTTTGTCTGTTAATGAATCAACAGTTAATTCAATTATTTGAGCACATGAAATAATTCAATTTGTTGAAATTGTTGTGCTTGTAGCACAATCCTTTGCAATATAGGAGGAAGACATAATTTTGTGATCCCTTTGCTTTCGACACCTGTCAGATACCAATCAATGAGTCTCCAAACATCATGATTTTTTATATTTTTCTCATTAATGCTAATTATAATCCTTTCCAGAGAGCTAGGTATTCAGTTTGGTTATTAGTTGCATGGCCCAAACCCCAAGCATATTGAGTCTCTAATTTTTCATCGGAGCAAAGGATAACCTATATCGCTTCTGCCACCCCTAGATTTCCTTTTGAGGCTCCATCAGCGAACAATTAAAATTGAATCCTACTCTTATGCCATTGTTAAAATTCTGTTGGATTTTGTCTAATGCAATAATATTGTCTTCCAAGAGGACATAATTTGAAGTTGCTAGCATGAACTACAGGCTTTCCTACTTTATGCCAATCCTTTTCAAATTGAGTTGATAACTTTTATTAGCTCATTTATTATTCATTTTTCTACATATTGGCCTTATTAAAAAAAAAAATCCCCACTTTAATTTTTTTACATAAGTATTAGTGTTTGTCAATTGGGGTTGTCTCGGGTGTTTGGGTAGAATGGTTGTTATCTCCCCCACCCTATTTCAATTCCCTATGAGTGACATGATGATGAGAAATATTATTGTAATGGCTAAGTTCCTGTGAATATTTTTGTATTGACCCTCGCCCTTGCCCTCGAGATGAGAGAGAGGATGATTTCCCTTGAAAAAAAGCATAAGGATTAGTGTTTATTCATTTTTCTCTCTAAATTATATTGATGTCTAATGCTTTAAAGAAAATTTAACATATTATTACGAAAATATTTTTAACTCAAATATTATTCTATTCTATAATGTTTTATAAACATTTATTTGGTTAGGCATTTGTATTAACTTGTTTTATATTGCAGTATTTTTTTTTTTAACTGTAGAAAATTAAAAAAAAAAAAAAAAAAAAAAAAAAAAAAAAGGTGACATGACGAATGAAAAATCAATCCTTATTAGTCCTTTTCAAAAGCTATGAAGATATTTTAGCAAAAGATTGATTTTTGATCAACTAATACTTTTAGTTTGATCACACACACACACACACAAACAATGTTTATTGTTTGATTTAGGAAACACAATTTCCCTTTTATATATAATTTATATATATAATGTTTATTGTTTTATTTAGGAATCACAATTTTCCTTTTATATATAATTTAAAATAATCTATTTTTTCAAATTTCACTTAAGGATAACTTCAAAATTTGCAAACTTTGCTCCTCCGAATGTAATTTTCCATCAAAATTCTTAAGCTACTGTAAGTTTGTAGATGCATTCAAATTATAATTAATTGTATTTAGGCTTAATAAAAGTTCAAATTATATTGGAACATAACTAAAGTATGAACAAAGTTTTTCGGCCATCCACTGCCTAAACCATATTTGCAACATTGCCTTCACATTTCCTTTCACATTTCCTTGCCATGAAAACTATGCATCCACCATTTCCACAGTCCTCATAAGTGGCATATTTAATAAAGGGTGCTCCATGCATAATCATGTTGTTGTCCATGTGGTAGGTTGTATGAGGCATCACCTAAATTGCCAAAATATCAACTCAGTACTTACCACAAAACCTTCTTTGGTGAGAATTCAATCAAGCCTTATATTCTCCTCCCTTATATTCTCGTAGCACCATGTTGATAGGTGGTAATATCCCTCCATCAACTAGGGCAGAACTACCCGATGGGAAGTCCCAATTATACCTACTCTCGTCTGGGATGGTAATTTATAATTGATACATGGGCTTGGTTGACCATTGAAAAGAAGTTGAAATAAATTTCAATTCACCAAATAGGAGAAATTTTGATCTAACCTACTATTTAATGATCTTCAAAACTAATTAAATATAGCATATATTAATTATCCATCACAACAAGGAGCATAAGGATCTTTGATTAGAAGATATAAGAGAAAAAAATGGGTTGTTATAGCTGTAAAAAAAGTTCATAAACTCATAACCTGTTAAGCACATAAATATTATCTGTTAACTTAATAAAAAATATTTAGATAACATATTCATAATATCATATCTAACTCATGCACTATTGATGAATCACAATAGACTTGTAGAAAATAGTTTCTCCTAAAATTGAGTAAATGAAAGATTGATACAACTCACAAAAATGTTGTCACATAATCAATCATTCACATGTACAAATTTACAAAAAATAGCTTGGTCTTCTAAAATTATAATCAAACTAATAATAATATCTAGTCTTGAATTCAAAACTTTTGACCTTTTTTTAAAGAAGCGTTTATTTTATATTAATTCGACTGGAAAATAGGCTAGCACCTTTACATTCAGAGCAAAATCTGCATCTTCATTGTTCCAAAAAGTCACAAAAACGGTCTTGCTTCTAGCTCGCGAATTCCTAACTATACTCCTAGTAGAATTTATTTTATAAAGTTTCCAGAAGACTCCATTTTACACTATATACTTGCGGATCATAGAAAACAATTAAAAATCTAACCACTGCCAGCTTGCCCATTTTTAGTATTTCCTTCTTGTCTTGGCTAAGAAAACTCGACATGAGGGAGACAATCCTCATGTATAGGTGTTGAAAATAGCAACAAGAAATGCTAAAAATAACATTCAGAATATTCCAATTTTGATTTGTCCTTGAATTAAAATTTGAATTTAGTCTCACCAGCTGCTTGGAAAAATAATTAATTAATTCATCTTGAGTTAATTAGTTGGATAAAATCAAACATGAAGTCTTTGTGAAGACATGCAACAGTTGTTCATTTGATTGAGGAAGTTATCCCTTAATTAAGGAGATAAGGATGAGTTGTATTTGAGTTGTAATTAGCTAGCTCAGTTAACTAAGTTAAGTCCAGTTAAATTAGTTCCAAACAGTTTGTGGAACTAATTGTGAGTTCAGTCAGTTAATGCATACATGCATGCAACTAGTGTTCTCTAGATAACTAAATATTCTCTCATAAATAACTCATGCATGTCAGTTCAGAGAAAGACCCAATTGAGATTAAAGACAGGGACATTGTACTATCAGTGGGAGGAATTTTCCTATAAAGGAAACTCATCCATCAGAAGGAATTATCTCCTTTAGGATTAAGCAGATATTTCAGAGGTCAGTGTTGTGTGTGAGGTGATTATCACACAGGTTGCAGCTGGAGGACCCAGGAGAAACTATGCAAGGAAATAGGAGGCTTGGAGGATTGAAGGAAGGCATATGTG
The DNA here is from genome assembly GCA_000404065.3 of Pinus taeda. Lineage (NCBI taxonomy): Eukaryota > Viridiplantae > Streptophyta > Pinopsida > Pinales > Pinaceae > Pinus > Pinus taeda. Next base: position 128,109 of record APFE030599237.1, read on the forward strand.
TTGTCTATTCTATCTATGAGCAGCAGTGAGGGATTGTACTGAGAGATGGATAGCTTGTGAGCTAGATCTTTGTGTAATCCTGAGATATTTCCACTTGTATGATAATACAGATAGCAGGGTTTTTATCTGAGGCTTTCCCCAAAGTATTCTTCTGTGTTTCATGTGTGATTGATTCATCTTCTCTGTTATATGTGTTCTGTTTGATATTGCTCAAAATCGATTAAGCTTCCACAGGTTTGATTGTAGAAGTAGATTAAGTATTTTGCTTTAGTACATTGCATAATCAGTTTAATCTATAGTGAGAATTTCTAAATGGTATCGGAGCAAAGGTGATCAAAGCAGAGAACAGTATAAAAAGAAGGAAGAAGGAAGAAGTTTGAAGTTCTTGATTGTAGAAATTGAATTCTTATCACATCTCAAAGTTCACCAATGGCGTTCAATGGTTTGAAACTCGAGTATGCCCTGGATGGCAGCTCGAATTATATAGCCTAGAAGGATCGCATAGAAGCAGTATTAGAGGACAATGGTTTGAAGGACTTCATTGATCAAGAAGTCCCCAAGCCAGCAGCATCTAATGCCCAAGAATTGGCAGAATGGAAGAAATGTGTGGCTAGAGCGAGGAGGATTCTTCTGGAGGGAGTTCGAGACCATATTTTCTCGAGTCTCCATGGGAAGGAGACACCGTTTTTAATATGGAAAACATTGAAGGATCTATATCAGCACGGCAGCGACTAGAGGAAGCTAGCGCTGAAGGACAAGCCTCAGAAAATCAATTGTGAAAAGGGCAACATGATCTCTACATTTCTGAACAAGCTCACCACCTGCAGAGATGAGCTTGGAAGTGTAGCAATCATGATAGCCAATGATGACATGGTGAGTCTTGCTCTCCTTAGTCTTCCTAGGAGTTGGCATAGCTACCAGGACTCAGTGAATGGAAGAGAGAAACTGCCAGATAGGGAATGACTATGGTCGGATCTGATACAGGAGGAGATCATGAGAAGCACCAAATATGGTTCTTCATCCAAGGAGGATGAAGAAAATCTAGCCTTAGCCAGTAAGGCAAGGAAAGGGAAGGAGAAATATTCTCATTCGAAATCGAGTTCTTCCCATGGTGGGAAGAAGATTGACAAATATAAAGTGCGATGCTCTAATTGTCATGAGGTGGGAAATTATGCAACTAATTTTCCATTGAACAAATCCAAGAAGGGATCCTCGGAAGGATCTGAAGGTGAGGCCCTAGCCTCTTGGTCCGAATTGGATTTTACCCTCATCACATGCATGGTTTCATCGATGATGGGTTGTGGTTGGTTTCTTGACAGTGGGGCCTCATTCCACATGACCAGTGATAAGAGTTTATTTAGTACCTTGGAGGAGAAAGACCTCCAGATGTGCATTGAGATGGGCGATGATGGAAAGTACTGTGTTTTAGGTGAAGGTACAATTGCTTTTCGGAGGGAGCGTGGAGCTTCTATCACCTTGATTGATGTGGAGTATGTGTCTGGACTGAAGAAAAACTTGGTATCGATCATGATGGTGGAGTACAAAGGCTACGATGTTGTCTTCAGTAAAGGAAAGGTTTTCCTTAGACACATCACCACGGGTCACGTGAAACAAATCGATTCACAGATACAAAATTTGTATGCTCTTGAGGTTCAAGATGCATGCAAGGTCTTGAGGAGAAAGGCAACTGTTAGAGACTTGGTGGTTGAGAGGGAGAGTAAATTACTTCCCAACATGCAACCTCAGAAGAAGTCTCAGACAATTTTGGAGGAGCCACAATTGGTGAAGCAACTTCAGGAGGTTGTGGAGCAGCCACAACTAGAGAAGCCAAGAGGAGACCAAGTAGAGGCATCCACTCATGTAGAGGCCTCTAGTAGGGGGAAATTTCAAGCCAAGTGGGCAGAGGGATCACATGCATCCATACCTCTAGGTGTGAGGTGGGGCGATGTGAAGTGATAGTCCCATGAAGGCTTAAATAGGGGCATGATCCTTGAGGTACCCAACCTCTTTGATTAGACCTTGCTACGGGAGCCCCGACGAGGAGTAGCATGACTGGATGAGTGGGTAGAGACAGATGCGAATGGAGTAGCAGAGGGAGCTTCAACATCATAGGGTATTTCTAGCCTAACAGGGAGGTCAGTTGGGAGATCAATTACTTACTTCTCAGTACCTGAGTTGCAGTGCAACATTGGGCAGCACAATGCAACATGATGAGAGGAGGTGCAGTGCTGGGAGATAAGACCAGCAACAACACAGATGCAACAGTAGGAATCAGTGTGATTGATGCAGTCAAAGATCAAAGTGACAGAGGCTAGAGCAGTCAGATACTGAAGAGCACAAAGGTGTAGAGTTTTTAGTCGACAGAGGCAATAGCAGTCAAAGAATTTGATGATATAGGCATCATTCTGATTTAGGTTGGATATTTTTTTTGTTTCTAGAGTTGTTGGAGCAACAACACTAGAGATAAGTGTTACATGCAGAACATTCCAAAGGTTCAGGATCAAGATCGAGTTGAATTCCTTTCTTATTGAGAGAGAGTGTTGAAAATAGCAACAAGAAATGCTAAAAATAGTATTCAGAATATTCCAATTTTGATTTGTCCTTAAATTAAAATTGAGAATTAAAATTCGACTTTAGTCTCACCAGCTGCTTGGAAAAATAATTAATTAATTCATCTTGAGTTAACTAGTTGGAGAAAATCAAACATGAAGTCTTTGTGAAGACATGCAACAGTTATTCCTTTGATTGAGGAAGTTATCCCTTAATTAAGGAGATAAGGATGAGTTGTATTTGAGTTGTAATTAGTTAGCTCAGTTAAGTGAGTTAAGTCTAATTAAATTAGTTCCAAACAGTTTGTGGAACTAATTGTGAGTTCAGTCAGTTAATGCATGCATGCATGAAACTAGTGTTCTCCAGATAACTGAATATTCTCTCATAAATAAGTCATGCATGTTAGTTCAGAGAAAGACCCAATTGATATTAAAGACAGGGACATTGTACTATCAGTTGGAGGAATTTTCCTATAAAGGAAACTCATCCATGTAGAAGGAATTATCTCCTTCAGGATTCAGTTATTTCAGAGGTCAATGTTGTGTGTGAGGTGATTATCACACAAGTTGCAGTTGGAGGACCCAGGAGAAACTGCACAAAGAAATAGGAGACTTAGAGGACTAAAGGAAGGCACATGTGTTGTCTATTCCATCTATGAGCAACAGTGAGGGATTGTACTGAGAGCTGGATAGCTTGTGAGCTAAATATTTGTGTAATCCTGAGATATTTCCACTCGTATGATAATACAAATAGTGGGGTTTTTAGCTGAGGCTTTCCCCAAAGTATTCTTCTGCGTTTCATGTGTGATTGATTCATCTTCTCTGTTATATGTGTTATGTTTGATCTTGCTGAAAATCGATTAAGCTTCCACAAGTTTGATTGTAGAAGTAGATTAAATATTTTTCTTTAGTACATTGCATAATCAATTTAATCTACAGTGAGAATTTCTACAAAAAGTTGGTCTAGTAATTCCTCCAGGTGTTGCCTTTATTTTGTTCCATGTACTATGTTGTGCGTAATTCTGAAAACCTCCTTAAAGATGCCCAATGTTGTTGTTTCCACAGTAAGTTCAATGTTATCTACTTTGAAGGACATCCTATCCACTGACAACTACAAGTGATCTACAGCGACCCTCAATGACTCAAGCTAATCACCTTTCAAAGCAAAATGAGAGCAAACCTTCATGGCTACCTTGTCACCCTGCCTAGATATGAGAGATGTTATGCTTGACTCCAGACGATCCTTCAGATCTTCCCTACTTTCTGACTGAACTGAGCACTTCATCCTGCATAAATTTCCAGAAGTGCAATGTCTTAACGAGATTTCTAAGACCAGAAATCTCCATTAATAAGCCATCTCTCCCAATCATCTTCTACCTCCCACCCTCTGCTCACATTCAATTCCTTCTTCCTAGTTCTAGAATCGCCTAACAATATTTTCCATCACTAAATCACCTTTGTTGTGTGTGGTATCAAACGAGATTAAGAATTTCAATACTTGATGCATGCGAACTTGCTCGAGCGTAGCACAATATATTGAAATGAGTAGCCAAATCATCCACCTGTAAGGGATCATGGGTCCTTCTTTCTCGATGACAGAATTGGTGAGATATCAGATGTAATACATCAAATATGTTGGTCGCCAGCTCTAGCCTTCCAACATGTTATTCCTCATGCGGACAATTAATGCCCTAGAAGACTTTAATTTGGGGATATTTAATCACAAACCTTAATGGATCTAGATATTAAATCCCATCTCGGTATCTGATTTTCATTCATGGTATATTTACTATAGTTGGAGAACCACAATCCATCATTAACACACCTTGGTCAAGGGTTACACCTTTGTTAGCCAACGAGTCTGCAACTTTTTTATGGTGCCTTTTGATGTGATAAAACTCGACCTTTTAAAATTTCTAGACTTACATCCGGATTCTGAGTATCATTGAAGGGATATCGCTTTCTAGAACTTCTCTAGCTTTGATGGTTTTGTGAATTATAATCATGGTATCCCCAAAGACTTCCAAATGAGAAATATTCTTCGCAATTGCCACTTCCAAACCTTGTCATAAAGCAAGAAACTCTACTTGATTATTGGTAGCTCTTCCTAATCCCCAAGAAAATTGTGTCTCTATTTCTTCCTTAGGGTGATAACCCCCCCCCCCGGGCGCTCTGCGCTCTTGCCTCCCCTTTCTGACCCTTTTTACTAATGAAAAGGTTCCCAATATAATTACAACTAAATATAAGGTTTTGTTTCCTACTTTTCTTTAGCTAACATTTAAAAATAGAAAAATAATGATGATAAATATTGGTGTATTGACCCTTACTCTCACCCTTGAGCTGAGAGAGATGATGATTTCCCTTGAAAAAAACAACATAAGTATTAGTGTTCACTCATTTTTCTCTCTAAATTATATTGGTATCACGATTTAAAAAAAAAAAAAGGTTAATATATTATTACGATAATATTTTTAACTCAAATGTTATTATATTTTATAAATATTTGTTTTTTTAGGTGTTTGTATTAACTTGTTTTTATATTGCGATATTTTTTCCAATTTTCTTTGACTTTTCGTAAAAGTAGAAAATTAAAAAAATAAAAATAAAGTGACATGATTTAGAATGAAATAGAAACTCTTATTAGCCCTTGTCAAAAGTTGTGCAGGGATTTTAGCAATTGATTGACTTTTGATCAACTATTACTTTTGGTTTGATCATATATAGAGAGAGATACCATGTTTGATTTAGGAAACACAATTTTCTTTTTATATAATTTTTAAAATAATCTATATTTTCAAATTTCTCTCAAGAATAACTTCAAAGTTTGCAAACTTCGCTCCTCCCAACGCACTTTTCCATCAAAATTCTTAAGTTATTATAAGTTTGTAGATCTACTCAGATTATAATGAATTGTATTTAGACTTAATCAAAGTTCAAATTGTATTGGAACATAGCTAAATTTTGAACAAAATTTTGTGGCCATCCATCTCTTAGATCGCTTTCACAAGATCACCTTCACATTGTCTTTCACGTTGCCTTTCCTTGACAACCATGCATCCATCGCTTCCATTATCCTCGTAGGTGGCATATTTAATAAAGGGCACTCCATTCATTATCATGTAGTTGTCTGCATGGTAGGTTGCTTGAGGCATCGCCTAAATTGCTGAACTATCAACTCAGTACTTACCACAAACCTTATTTGAAAATAATTAAATTGAGCCTTCTATTATCCTCCCTTAGATTCTCGTAACACCATGTTGATAGGTGGGAACACCCCTCCATCAACTAGGGGGAAACTACTAGATGGAAAGTCCTAATTAGACCTTCTCTTATTTGGGATGGTGCTCTCCAATCGATACATGGGTTTGGTTGACCACTGAAAAGAAGTTGAAATTAATTTGAATTCTCTAAAAAAGAAAAATTTTGATCTTGCCTATTATTTAATGATCTTCAAAATAATTATATAAAACCTATATTAATTACCCATTGCAACCAGGAGCATAAGGATGTTTGATTAACGGTTATAAGAGAAAAAAATGGGTTACTAAGGCTATAGAAAAGGATTTGTTGAGGTTGTTTGTATTATGGCTAATGTGTTGTCCCTAATGGAAACCTGCTTGATAAATATGTCCTTGATGTCAACATAGTAATAATATGATGATTGTGGAACTAATGCATATTGGTACAGATGCTAGAGGATATGGACAAAGAAATGACATTCAGTTACAGATGAAGGACAAAAGTGAAGTTTGAGAAAGTGTGTGTGGTTCCTGTGAAGAAAGGTCACATACATATGCAGGTATTGTAAGCTAAAGTCACATACATAATATGAATCATGGAAATCTGGATACCAGGGGTCATTACCATGCTATTCTCCCATAGTAATTGAGGTGGCAATGTTTATTTGACCCTCTCAAAGAATACTAACAACCTGAGGTATTGGCTAAGGAAAAAACTATATAAGGAGATGGAGATTAAGGCATTGTGTGTGCAATAAAATGGTTTATTCATGTGTGATCTCATCTAAAATAGGTGTGCACCAAGGAGCATGGAGGAGGCTCATATCTGAGATATTTGAAAGTGCATTAGGTACTAATGTTTATACTTGACTGACTCGCATATGTTTAAGTATCTAATGATGCAAGATATGTTTGAATGAGACTGAAGTGATCTGTGATTTGATAATAAGATATGTGGAATGAGAGTTGTGTTTGCTGAAGGTATGATTTAGTAATTTAATATTTGTACAATGGTTTGCTTCTGGTTAGTCGCATACATACACAGATGAGGTTTTGTATTATACTATTATAGTGTATAAATTATGTGATAATTTATTCAATGTGTTGAAATTAATACACAGGTGTTGTGCATGGTAATCGTGTACATACATTGATTTGTCTTATGGAAGTCTTGTATATGTACTAAGGTTTGAATTTTTGCTTGACGTTGGCAGTTGTTGATGTTTGTTCTATTTTTTGTTGTTTTTCAATGATGTCTTGATCATATTGATATTTGTCTGGAAGTGTTGATTATGTTGATTTAGTTGTGAATTGAAATATTGATCAGTTTCAATGCTGCAAAAATATAATTGGGTATGGTTCAATGATCTATGAATGGTCCAGTACTTGATTCAATGGTTGATTTAGTGTTATAGCGATTCAGTTAGCTAAATGATTTAGTGTTCAATAATCTGAGATCCATACACAAGTGTTATACAGAGGAAGCACATATATAGGCAAGATTTCTTCAAAACAATAGCATATACATTTTGAAGTAAATCTGATCATGGTTTTCACTTACTGTGTTGATGAAAAAGTGACTAATTATCTTTATTAATGATTACTTACTCAGTAGATTGATTAATGCCTTGGTATATTGATTAGAAGTTAAGCAGTGATATGATCTGGTTATGGTGATTCAACATTGATTCAGTATTCTATGATTCAATATGGTTTCTTGGTTTATTCGATGATTGGATGATTTGATTCAGTATTTGGTTTCAAAATGGTTGGTTGGTTTAGGCATATTGTTGATGTGGGTCCAGTATGAAAATTTGATTAGAGGTGGCCTATACGTTTTGATGTTTGTTTAAGTCAAGTGGATCTAGTTTGAAATATTATGAAATGTTTTCCATGAAGGGTGTTGAGGGTTGGAACCATCAATGAGGGAGTTGGAGCTTCCTTCCAGTGGTAGCTGGTACATTTGTTGTGGGGGGTAGGTGCTCCCTTTTGATAACAGTTGGTATATGAGATTTGGGGGTTGTATCTCCATTCCAATCGGTGTTAGGGAATGAGTGGAGGTTGTAGCCTCCTGCGGGTTGGTTCTTGCATGTCGGTAAGAGCTTGCGCTAGTACAAGATGTAATGAAATATTACTAAATATAATAAGAAGGAAGACAGAGATGATGATAGCAGTGATTTTCTCCCACATTGGGTTTCCACCTAAAATCCTAGTGTTCTATGTGTGCTTCTTATGTGTTGTGATTTATCTATTATTTACTACATACTAGATGGTTAATGAATTAATAATGCAATGGTTAATTTAACTCACTTTTGGAATTTATGTAAAATTAATTTATCTGGATATACGCATTTTTCATTCACTAGAGTCATGTATATACATGGGTTGCATGAAGAATAATAGCGTACAGAATTCAGAATATGAAATGACAAGTTAAAGTGAACTAAAAATACTGATTCACCCTCCCCCCTCCCCCATATGATTATTTTTCCTAACAATTGGAATCATAAAAGGTCACTCCAACTTAAGCTTAACTGCTTGAGAGTGGATCATGGACAATGGGAAAGAATTAAACGAAAAAGACGGCTCAAAGGAACAATTCAGTTCAAGAAAATTGTGGCAGCCAGAGCGATATATCATATTCAGTGATTGTTATAAATGTCGACAAATATTCAGCTACAGGAACACCTCACTTTTTGTTGATCAAGAATGAAGAAGATAGTGAAGATAGCGATAAGGAACTACCAGGTTCTAATTCTTGTCTTAATTGTGGGCATAATAACTATTGTACAAATGATTGCACATTTTGCATCTTATGTAGTAATGGTGATAATGAATCAATTGATATTTCCCTCTTGGGTAAAAGTGAAGATAGTCATTATGCTGAAAATTAGATTCAAAAATAATGGCCCTAGAAGAAAAGATTAAAAGGCTCACAGATGAGAATATGATCATCAAAATTTACTACAACTATTTGATGAAAGGGATTGTACCTACAAAGAAGATCTTATCATGTTAAAGAATCAGTTGGAAGAAGGAATCAGGAAGCAGTATAAGGAAAAGGAAGATCAATGTCAAAAACTAGAGGATGAAGTAGTGTCATTAAGAAATAAACTTGGAAAGAAAGTAAATGAAGAGGATATAGCAACCAAGGAGCTTAAAAAAAGAACCAGTTACTGTAAATGACTTCAAGTAGAAATCATCTCTCTGGGATCTAAACTTGAAAAGTCAAACAAATAATATGAGCATATTCTTCAAGTGTTTGAAGAACAAGAAAATGGTCTTAAGAAGGATCTCATCGATCTGAGAACTCAATTGGAAAAGACTAGAGGTGAAAAAGAGGTTGAAGTAAGTATTCTAGAAGGTAAGCTAGCAAAAAGGGATAAGAAATTGAGATTTCAAGATAGTACTAAGATTTTGGATAAAATTCTTAGCAATCAAAGGTCTCCCTCCATTAAATTTGGTCTTGGATTTCATGAAACTATTAAAGGAGAATCTAATTCACTTGTGCTAGTGTCAATATATGCATACTTCCATCAGGGATCAAATCTACTCTTTGCATTTTCATTTTAGGTGTCTCATACTGAATTTTTAATCATTCTATTAGGTCATGTTAAAATGGTCCATTGATGGTTGTCCATTGACCTCCTACGTCATTTGTTGTTCAATTGTTGTTCAATTTTCGTTTAATTGTTGTAAAATTGTTGTTCAATTGTCGTTCAATTGTTGTTAAATTGTTGTTCAATTGACCTCTTGCATCATTTGTTGTTCAATTGTTGTTCAACTGACCTCCTGTTGTTCAATCCACTTGGGTCCTCCATATCATCATATCATCATATATCAACCTTTCATCACTATGATCATTATGATCAATGGGAAATCATGTATCAAAGAATTTTCCATCACCAACCCTATCCTATTGCTACGCTTTTGACAATTTTCTAGACTAGGCCTGTGTTTTGCCCTTTTGGACCCCTTCCCTTCACTCAATCCTTGAAATTATAGTTTCTCCTACTTCCTAACATCCCACCCTACCTCTCAAAATTTTCCTAAGAATTTATAAGCCCCTTATCCCCTTTATTTCTCTTCATTCCTACAAATTTCCCAAATCCCCTATTTTGCCTACACTAAACCCTAATTTCCTCTCACACTGAGCTAGGGTTGGCTATGGAATCAAAGACATATGACTAGAGAAGGAAATAAGGGAATTCATTTCAACAAGTATGAGGCCATTCCAAAATCATAGAGGTCTCCATCATTTTTCAAGAAGTCATTCCAAGGGACAAATCATTTGCCACACATAGGGCCGGTTTTTCTTCAAACTATGTTTCAGACCAAACGAGAATGAATTTGGAAAATGTGACAGAGGTTTTTGTCCATCATAGGCCAAAGATGAAAAACCTCCTTCACTTTTTACACATGTGTGATGGTTTTAGAGAAATGTCACAAATACAGTTGCTACAAGAGAGTTGTTGCACTTCTGGAGTGACTTTACAAAAATCACTTTTTCTTCTATCTGGAATTTCCAAATGACTTTTTTTTATGAGTAAATTTATAACTAGACACAAATATCTTTCCAATGAGCTATCATTCACTCAATTTGGAGTTGAGTAAGACCTCCAAAAGTTTCCTGGAAAAGAACACTTCATTTTAGCACCCAAGTCGCTGCGCGTTTACTAGTCTTGGGAAATGGGCATTTTGATAGGGTAAATGATATTCAAATTGAAAACTAAATGTATATCTGGAAAGTAGACGTGAATTTATTTCCAACGAGATATCTTGGATCAAATTTTGACACTGGAAAGGCCTCCAAAAGTCATCTTTAAAAGGATGTTGCGCGTTTGACACTGTGAGGGCACTCTTGACAGTGAAATGGTCAAACGCACAGCACCTTGGACATTGGGCTTTTGTTTGGGGCATCCAATGATAAAATGGTCAGAATTTTTGGATTCATAATGATGAAAACATTCACCCTTTACTTTTTCTAAGAATTTGGAGCAAAACTGGTCAGCCAAAACGGTCAAAAACTACCAAATAATCACCTTTCTGCCTCTTTTCTAGCTTGGTCACTGCACGTTTGAGCAGTATTGGGAGATTGCAATTTTGGAGGGGTAAGTGAAACTCATTTTGAAAACCAAGAGAATTTTTGGAAACTATATAGGATAAGATTTCTAATGAGCTATCTTGGGCTAGATTTGGACATCGGGAAGGCTGTCAAAAGTCAGCTTGAAGAGGATGTTGCACATTTGACCAAGGTCGCTGTGTGTTTACCAGGGTCGCTACGCATTTGACAGTTTTCCAGAATTTTCATTGTTTCATTCCAGGGTGACTTTTATCTATGGAAAATTCAATTTTTATCTATGTAATTGATATAGATGATGTAATTATCATGTTTTTACTTTTACTCATGGTAGATTCATCAGGTAAAACAAGTTCATGAGGTGTAATGTATCAGTCTGTTTGGGTTAAGGATGAGTCACTTTGACCACCCTATTTTCTTGTTTGCAGTTCAGATCTTGTTAGAAATAGTTCCTCTTCTCATGGATTCGACCCCTTGAGCTTAGGATGAGTTGTTTGGGGCCTATATTATGTTTTTCTCAGTCATTTTGTGGGTTGGACTCAGCTGGATGCTTATGCTTTGAAGAGACATCATTTTGTATTAGTTTTAGCAGGAGATTAATGAAAAGTTGCAACTATTTCTTTGGGATCCATGTGGTATGATTTTTAGTTCATTTTTTCTTATTTTTTCATGTGTTAGAATGTATTGTTGACTCCATTTCATCATTTCATTGCCTTTATGTGAATGTATACAAGTCTGAGAAGCAGAATCCATATCTTTATGCTCTGTTTTAGGTAGACATTTCACAGTTTGTGTTTTCTTCATTTTATGAAGAATCCATAAGTTTCACATGATCTTCCTAACTCCTCACCTGTCTTTTCACCTCATCCATCAAACCCTAAGGCTCTAATCATTGTGCCTACCTTGCTCCATCAAACACCTTGCAATTTTGACCTAATTTCCTTGCCCTAAACTATTTGCCTCCTCTTGATCCAACAAAACCTTTCAAAATCAAATAAAACCTTGTGCTACTATACCTAGCCTAATATCATTTTCCTGATCCAGACATCTTGGCTGAGATCCTTACGGAAAGAACCCTCTCCTGGCCTAGTAGGGCTAGCTACTTGGCTAACCGTAGTTTGTGGTTACCCTGGCATTGCCTTCCTTCAGCCTGAGGTTCAATGCAGGTGATAAAAACTTGCTTGTGCAAGGAAATTGAAGGATAACAATGAAAAATCTTAAATTCTTAATAAAGAGATAAGAAGTCAACAAAACCAACAACCAAGGAAAGTAAAATTTCAAAGGAAATCATTTGCTCCTAACTATAGAAGTATCAATCGATTCTCTCCTCTAGACAATGATGTTGAATGTTTTATTTGTCATAAATTTGGACACTTTGTAGCCAATTGTAGAAACATATTCATAAGAAGGTCATCAGCTCCCAGGTACTCAGGTTTATTCAAGGGATATTGTTTTTCTTACAACATATTTGGTCACAAAGCTATTTATTGCAATAGGAGGAATATGAAACAAAAATATTATGATTCCTTTGCTCCCTTTTCTGGTCATGTAAGATGTTATACTTGTAACAAGTTTGGCCATGTATCAAAAAAATGCAAGAACAAGTCAAAGGATTCACACAAACAACAAGTTGGTTTCCTCCAAGGCAAGAAACCAAACAAGAATATTGTTACCAAAAGACCTGAGAAAGATGGATCCACCTACACTTCTCATATTAAGCAAAAGGAAGAAGAAAAAATAAGTTGTGGCCTTGCTCTTTGATCATTTGAAGATGAAAATGAATGGTACATAGACAGTGGATGCTCTCATCACATGACTGGAGATAAGAACAAGTTTTAATCTCTCAATAAAAACAAAGATGGTAAAGTTATTCTTGGCAATAGTGTTCCAACAAAAGTTCTAGGAAAAAGTAGATCCAACCTTGATAAGTATATAAAAGAAGTTGATGCATTATTTGTTCAAGGGATAAAGAATAATATTATAAGTGTAGGCCAAATAGCGTTGATAAAGGACATTTAATTGTTTTTACATCAACTAAATGAAAAGTTATAGAATAAGAGACTGTAAAGGTTATAGAAAGACGATTCAAAAATGCAGACAAATTATATGTGCTAGTAAAGAAAAATTCAGGCAAAAATAAGAGGTAAAGTTCATCTTCCTAAGATTCAAAGTAAAATAAGATGGTCCTTGATGTAGTCTAATCTAAAGCATACTTGTAACATTGTTTGCAAAATTAAATAAGTATATAACCTCATGAAGAACAAGTGATGATTCTCAGGTCCACAAGATCAATGGCTTATGATCTTAGAGGGAGCTATGCATGTGTATTTAGATGATGATTCCATATGTTGTTTTGATATTATTTTGGTGACGTTTATATTACTGACATTGCATCTGATGAATTAACAGTGAACAGGAACAGACATGTCATGTTCAAGGGGAGTTGTGTTTATGAAAAATCAGCGTTTTACATTTTGTATGTGTTTCTCATGAAGGACGGTCACGTGTATATGCAGTTTTTTATCTAGATAGTTGTGTATGCTTCTTTGTGATGAAATAGAAGTGGCACAAATTTAGGGGGATATTTTCATATGCTTCCATCAGTTCATTACTGGAATCCGGGTTATGATGATTGACCTATCGCAGACTGTTAATGATGCCCATATGTTGCTTAGGAATGATATTAGTTCATGATGGGTTTATGAGTTGTTCCAAAATATGTTGTTTCTATTGATATGGTTATTTGATGCAATTATTGTTGGTGAGAAGGAGATGATGTGATCATAATTGATGGTGTAGATTTGTCACGGGTTCAAGGGGAGCATCTTCTATGCTTCCAATAGTTCATTGTTGGCATTATGGTCTCTTGTTAGGCCTTGTATATCTTACATTGGGTATGATGATGAGTTCATGATTTACTCTATGTTTTGATACATATGTCATTGTCATTATTTCATGGGTTATCAATGATGCTTGGATTGCATGTGGATAAGTTATGGATAATGCTTATATAATGCTTGAGTTGCATTTGGTGAAGTTATTAATGGTCTCCTAATCTTGCTTGATACACTTATAAGGAGGATATGTATATGTTGGTTGATGATGTTGTTGATCACTTCTAATCTACTTAGTGATTTGTGATGTTGGAGGTTCTTCTTGTTTTACACATATATTGATTGATGCATGAAGACAATAAGATGTTGTATATGCTACAATTGATTGATGATGCTTGGAAACATTGCATATATAATCACGTGATGATGATATTAGAGAGATTGATGCCTATTTTGTCTTATCTTACATGTTGATGATGAGGACGTTCATTGTACTATCTATGTTGTTGTTATCAGATGTTTATGTTGCAAATTCCTATATGGTGCATGATGGTTGATGATGAATATCATAGTCTTTTTACCTCATTGTTGAGGTCCCTATTTTTGGTTATAAGTGTCATATATGTCTCTTGATGTAAAGGTCATGAAAAGACCCATGTTGTAAATCAATGTAAAATTCATTCATGTATGGGAAATTAGGATCAACTCACGTCATGTATGTAATCCCATTATGTTGGGGCATTGATGTAAAATTTGGGTCCAATATGTAAACCCAATATGTTGGGTGACTGATGTAATCATTGGAGAATAGAGTCATTGGTGATAGGAAAGGTCATATTTGTTTGAGTCATAAAGCCTTGTAATTTTATTGCATATCTTTAGAAAGTATAGCATATGCTCAGGGAAAGCATGGTCAATATGCAGATATCATGTTTCATATTCACAAGATTATACCTGCACCAATAAGAACTACAAGGGAAGTACTCCATTCATCATAGTTTAGCCCTTTTCCCTTGATGTCAAAGGGGGAGAGAAGACCTGGTGTTTGGAGATAAGACTTCGTGGTGTTTGGAGAGAAGAATTGGTGTTTGCACGTGTGTTTGCAAGTGTTTGCAGGTGGTATCCAAACACCAAAGTTTTAAATTTTTAGTGGGCGAATATTTTGTATCATAGTACATTTTTACAAATCACCTCAAATAGCCCACCTTATTTTAAGGGAGAGGGTAAAAAAGGTAAATTTAGCCCTT
>APFE030599237.1:143517-163328 GCA_000404065.3 Pinus taeda
AAAAATTATATATGCATATTATATTATTGATAAAATCGCCTTCCATTTTTCCTATATACCATGGAGATTCGCCCATTTATTATACTTATAAATTTAGGGGGGGGGTTCTTAAAATTTTCCCTGTTTCCATCAAGTCCAAAGGGGGAGGTTGTTAGCATTATAGCTATTGTGTTTTCCTTGATGGAAACCTTCTTGATAAATATGGCCTTGATGACAACATAGTGATAATATGATGATTGTGGAACTAATGCAGATTGGTACAGATGCTACAGAGGATATGGACAGAGAAATGACAGTTCAGTTACAGATGAATGACAAAAGTAAATTATGAGAAAGTATATGTGGTTCATGTGAAGAAAGGTGGCGTGTACGCAGGTCATGTAAGGAAAAGTCGTGTACATAATCTAAACCATGGAAATCTAGATATTAGGGGTCATTATCATGATATTTGCCCATAGTAATTGGCCCAAAAATGTTTATTTGATCCCATCAAAGAATACTAACAAAATTACCGAGGTATTTACCTGAGGTATTAGCTAAGGCAAAAACTATATAAGGAGATGGAGATCAAGGTGTTGTGTTTGCAAGAAAATGGTTTATTGATGTGTGATCAGATCTGAAACAGGTGTGCACAAAGAAGCATGGAGGAGGCTCAAATATGAGAGACCTAAAAGTGCATTGCGTACTTTCAGTATCTAATGATGCAAGATTTGTTTGAATGAGTATGAAGTGATATGTGATTTGACAATAAGGTATGTGGAATGGGAGTTTTGTTTGCAGTGAAGGTATGATTCAATAATTTAAGATTTGTACATTTGTTTGCTTATGGTTAGTCACATACAAATGCAGATGTAGTTTAGTATTGTTGTATAAATTCTGTGATAATTTATTTAGTATGTTGAAATATATATGCAAGTGTTGTGCATGGTAATCGTGTACATATGTTGATCTGTCTTGTGGAAGTCATGTATATGTACTAGGGTTTGAATTACTACTTGATGTTGGTAGTTGATGATGTTTGTGATATTTTTTGTTGTTTGTAAATGATGTCTTGATCATGTTGATCTTTGTTTGGTACTGTTGATTGGGTTGATTTAGTTGTGGATTTAAATATTGATCATATTTAATGTTACAAAAGTATGGTCGGGTATGGCTCAATGATATGTGAATGGTTCAGTACTTAATTCAATGGTTGATTCAGTGTTATAGTGAGTCAGTTAGATAAGTGATTCAGTGTTCAGTAATATGAGATTTGTATGCAGGTGTTATACAAAGGAAGTGTGTATATATGTGGTATTTCTTCATAACAGTAGCGTATACATTCTGAAGTAAATATGATCAGGGTTTTCACTGACTGTGTTGATGACAAAGTGACTAATTATCTTTATTCATGATTGGTTACTAAGTAGATTGATTTATTCCTTGGTATATTGATTAGAAATTGTGCAGCGATATGATCTGGTTATGGTGATTCAACATTGATTCAATATGGTATCTGGGTTTATTCAGTGATTGAATGATTTGATTCAGTATTTGGTTTCATAATGGTTAATTGGTTTAGGCGTATTGTTGATGTGGGTCCAGTGTGAAAATTTGATGAAAGGTGTCCTATAGGTTTTGATGTTTGTTTGATTCAGGTGGATCTAGTCTTTATGAAACATGGACCATGAACATTGTTGAGGATTGGATCCTTCAATGAGGGAGTCAGAGCTTCCTTCCAGTGGTAGCTAATAATTTTTTTTAGGGGGCAGGTGCTCCCTTATGGTAGGAACCGGTAAAAGAGATTTGGGAGTTGTAGCTCCTTTCCAATGGGTGCAGGAGAATGAGTGGAGGTTGTATCCTCCTGCAGGTGGTTGCCTACATGCCAGTAAGAGTCTGCACTAGTACAAGATGTAATGAAGTATTTCTAAATATAATAAGAAAGAAGACAAAGACGAAGGCAGCAGTGGTTTTCTCCCACACTGGGTTTCCACCTAAAATCTTGGTTTTCTATGTGTGTTTCTTATGTGTTGTGATTTATTTGTTCTTCACTACATACTGGATGGTTCATGAATTAATAATTCAATAGTTAAGTTAACTCATTGATGGAATTTATTTAAAATTAAGTTATTTGGATATGTGTGTTTTGTATTCAATAAAGTCGTGTACATACACAGGTTGCATGAAGAACTGTAGCGTACAAAATTCAGAATATGAAATGCAAAGTCAAAGTGAACTAAAAATATTGATTCACCCCCTCCCCCCCAATGTTTTTCCTAATAGAGGCCTCAACTACCCCCTTAATTTTTTCAAAATTATGGGACCCTCCATGTAAATTTTTCTAATACTACTTTAGGGATCCTTTAATTTTGATCATTTTGGTTGATGTTCACTTCTACTTTTTTTAGTTTTCATTTTTTATTGTTCCATTGCTTTCATTTTCTTGTTGGCTTTCCAATGGTTCAAATTTCGCTTGATTCCAACTTACGGTTTGAAAGATATCCTTGGTTAAGTTTGGTCATTTCATTGTGTGGGCATTAAAATATGTAAATATGTATTTTATAATGCTTAATAAAAATTTTAAATTAAAGTAATTTTAATATGTAAATAAACTAACTAATTAATTTATTGTAAGTTAATTTATTTAATTTAATTAGTTTAATTAGTTTATTTATTCAATTTTTAATTTAAATTAATTGTGTAAATATAATTTTTTTATTTTTATTTTTAGTTCAACTAATTATTAATTTAATGTAAATATAATTGTGAGTGAAGTTTTCTTAAAGCTGTTGTGAGGAGATTTTATACTTGTCCAATAATGTTTCAGGTGGACTCACCACCCATAAGAGACTCGAGGTTCTAGAAAACTTCACTCTGATTAGTTGTGGAGGCATACATACTCAAATGTAAATACAATTTTTTATTTAATATTTATTAATTATTTTTTATTAATTTATAAAATAGTACTTCCATTTTAATTTTGTTTCTAATTTAAATTTGAGAATATATTGTAATATATTTTAAAATATCATAATATTATATAATAAAATCAAATAATCAATTAAATAATTAAAAAACTAATGTATTCAAGGTTGACATCACTCCGAAAATACCTTAGGGATTTCATTTGGAGCACCATCAAAATACCCCAGGTATTTCCTTTGGGGTGATATGGGCATAAAATACCAAAACAGAAGCACATTATAATACATAAAAGGGGGATTGTATATATTATTAAAATAAGGCACAAAAACCTATTACAAAGCTTGAATGTTGAGTGGAGAGGGGGCACCACTCTCCACTCACGTGGGCCTTCCCTATCCCACTCCACATACGCTCTCCATCTTTTATATACTCACTTCATAAACCCATACTAAGAATGAATCCCATCACCCCATGGTTACCCAAGCATTGGCAAGGAAAGGTTAAAACTGTTGTCAAATCAGGCAAAACCCATGGTAATGATAACAAATGAAACAAATACACACATGCATGTACCATGCATGCAAAAACTAGCAATTAAATCATACATGCAACTCGATACCAGCAAGTCCTCCTCCTAAAGCTGCTTGACCCAATCATTCCTTACTTGTACTTTGATTTCCTTGTCCTTCCTTTGCTTTCTTGCTTTCTTTCTCCTCTTGGTGCTCTTCTCCTCTTCTGAAACCAATTCCAAAACTAAACTAGAAAAAAGATGACAAAAGCTATGAATTGATCCTCATAAGCAATTTAATTATTAATGCCTCTAATTTCTTCATTTTTTCCTCTATTTTCCTTCAATTTCATCCTCACATGCAACTTGTGACCTTTCACCTTCCTTTTCTCCTATTTCCATTTATTTTCATAAATAAAATGACAATAATGTCTTTTTGCCTTTTCAAATCCTTTGCCAATGTCTTTTCCATTTTCCCTTAGTCATAAATAAACTGAAGTGACACCCACTAGGATGTTCTACCCAACATTCATCTTGGAATACATATCCCATGACCTTGGTCTTTTTTTTCTTTATTAATTTTATTACATGAACTTTTAACCCAGGGTTGTTTCACTCAAAATTCGCAAATGACACTCTCTTGATTGGAGGAGCTTCAATAACAGTGGTGAGAATAATTGAGACAAATCTTGATCTCTTCCTCGAAGCATCAGGAGGATTACTTAATCAAATCAAGAGTAGTATATAGGATGGAACACATCCCCGACAATCATAAGATGAATCTCCCATATTCTTGAAATCCCTTACAAATCAGACTAGACTAAATTTATAGTTTTTGGGGATGCCAATATTCAATCAAGTTACAAAGACTGAGGTACAGGTAGAGATAATGGACAGGATGAGAAAGAAATTGCAATATTGGGATGCAATGGATAAATCTTGCAAATTACACCTTCTTAATATAATATATACTATCAGCTCTCCCCCTATACCAATATGTGATCCTCCAAGCACTATCTAGAATTATAAAACAAATTGAAATCCTCCTAAGGAATTTTTGTTGGTAGCAAGGAAAATCAAAAACTAAAAAATTCCACCTCCTCAGCTGGAAAAAGTTTATAGCTCCATATGAAAGAGGTGGGACAGGAATTAGACAGTTCGAACCTATGAACATAGCCTTGGGAGTGAAATCCTTTAAAGACTCATCACAGAGGAACCAACTTGGTGGAACAAGTCGAAGAAAATATTTATCCAACTTCTGACAATAACTTCTTAAATCTCTTATTCCCCTTCAAACTTGCTGATCAATTTGGAAACTCTATAAGAAGGCTCTTCCCATTATAAAGTCTCACACATCTAGAATCCCAAGGAATGGAATTGAGATAGACTTCTTGGAGGAAAGTATCTTAGGAAAGTCAATCTTTTCACCCTTGCCCACTCTTTAGCCTCTAAGACATTGGTGTGCATCTAGAGGTACCTCTCATTTGACACAAAACTCTTTTTAGGAGCATGATCTATTAGCCTGGAAGGCCTAGAAACCCTCGCCTCTCCTAGCTAGAATGTCTCATTTCTAGAGCTTAATAATAGTAAATTTAAAAGTTGTTGCTCCAACTTTAAACACTCATAAGGATGGTTTCAAATGGAATTTATCAAGAAAAGACTACATAATCAAAATTGGATATACAACACTTCAATAGGAGCATATCCAACAACCGGTCTTGCCATATTGAAAAATTGTGTGGAAAATTGAAATCCTGACAAATATCAAATTCTTCACTTGGACTCTTCTTAGGGGGAAGATCTTGACAACAAAAAACTCAAGGAAGCACAATATCCAAGGTCCTTCAAGATGCCCCCTCTACATGAATACAAAAGAGTCAATGCAACACATGTTCCTCTTATGCCTACTCTCTCAAGCTTATTGGAATTCCTTACTCCATCGCCCTCTCGGTCCATCTCAATTTTAACCTACCTCTTCCTAAATTATTTTCTCGATGGAACACAAGCTACCCATTCCCTCTTAAAATTAAAATCTAATCAAATGATTTTCGCTCAAACTCCCAACATCTCTTTGCTGACAATTCAAATTATCAAGAAACAAGAACCTATTTGAAAAAAAAAAATCTAGAGAAAAGGAAAATCATGGCCAAATATTGGGGCCTAACAACTAAAGTTATTTTATCAAAAGGAAATAACAAGTTGGATCCTAAAAATTTACAGGAAGTAGATTTATAATGGTTATGATTTGTCCTTCCAAAAATTGGTCAAGGTACCCATATCCCTCCAAAGGAATTGTCTACTTTGCAAAATTGGAAAATAAGGATAAAAGAAAAATACTTCCTGGCTTGGATAAAAGAGAAAAATAGAACTTGTCTTTTTTTTCCATGGAGCTTCCAAAAGCAATCCAGGGAATGTTGGTGCGGGGGGGGAGGGGGTCATCATCACTTTCGGTGGAGAAGAGAACCTACTTTTGAATGTAGCCTCAGAAATTATTCCAAAAATTGAGTGGAGGCCTACACCCTTCTTATGGGTGTTATAATTCTCTATGAGTAGCACATAGATCACCCCATAATTCTGGGTGATTTGGCCTTGCTCATAAGTTAGTTATTTAAAGGTTCAAATTCCAATACTAAAGATATAATGCAAATCACAACTTGCATCCAATCCCACCTAGCACACCTAGAATGTCTCTTTTTCATATCTTAAGAGGGAATAACAAGGTGGAAAATCATCAAGAAAAGAGAGCTTGCCAAACACTTCAAGGAAAAACAAGGATCAACACTAAAACACAGAATATACTCATCCCATGAACATGAGATACAAAATCAACATTTCTTTCGAACTTGTTCCATCTATTATAAGTCCCATGTTCATAATCACCTCCATATATGGAAATAACAAAAATTACACCCATGAAAGGATGCATTGGAGTTTAATATCCCCCCTCCCAAAATATTCCCAATCTCTTGAAGGTTGATCATCTCAAAGAAAATTCTTTACAAAATCATTCACTTTGACTCACATCACGCCAAGAAAGTATCCCAATCCTGCGCTCCTTGCACACACAAGTGAGAAGGTAAGGTTGAGCTACAAATTCTCCCTTCCCCACCCATAATGCTCTGCATTCTATCTTCCCTCAGTCCCCAATCTTCCTCCTACTTGTTTTCTATTTTGAAATGGATCCCTTGGGATCATATAATTCTCCTTGCAAGTATTGTGAAAGTCCTCATGCGGAATTAGCTCAGAGATTAGGCACCTGCAAGCAGAGGCATCCTTAATCAGGGAGGCACTCAGCATGGCTAATTAACACTACAAACACTTCAAAAAGGAACTCTCTTATCTGCAAGAAATTGCCACTACCCAACACCATCAGATCTCCTACTTGGAACGAAGAATATCTCTATTGGAATGGAAAAAATCATAAGAATTTGATTCAAACAAAAAAGACCAAGATAAAACCATGGAAGAAGACAAAATCAAGCAGGCTAAGCAGGGATGAACAAACAGAAGTAAAAAAGATGCACGATCAATACTCAAAACAACCTTGTAGCTAGATATGCAATGAAAATATGCATTCCTTTTGTCTCAGTTTGTTTGTTGTTGTACAATAAGTGCAATAGAAATAGGGGATAATTCAATAGTAAATAACAGTAGCCAAGTGGAAACACTCTCTTGGGAACCATTTCCCTCTTTTGCATCTATGTACTCAGGCATCCATGCCTCGACTTTTTTTCGAACTTAATACAATATAATCGTTCTTGTTAAAAAGAAATAAATATTCAATATTATTGTCCAATCATATTCGAAATAATATTTTTTTAAATTAGTTATCTATCTTAAACATTAACCATTCCCAAAAAATTTAAAAAATATATGGTCAAACTAAAGTTAATAAAAATCAACCATCCCAAAAAAATATAAGATCAAGCAAAATTCAACATTGATAGTAAACCAATGAAATGGATCACTACCACTGTCCCACATTTAACAAAAATATGACCAAACTAACATTAATAATAAATCAATGCAAAATTGATCATTATATTGCATTTAGGGACTAATGATAGTAAAACTTCAAAGTTATAAAGATAGTCCACCACGATAATTTCCAATACAATCCCAAAACACCAAAGATACCAAAGACATTCACCATGAAAACACCAAGAATATGGAGGGAATAACCCTTAAGGTATGGTAACACCACCAAATACTCCTTATAGAAGGAATGACTCGGCAAGCCATGCTTGCTACAAGACAATAAAAAACAACACACTCCAATAAAAATATACTCACGTATATTTATACTTTATTGTGAGTATTCCTAATGGTCTTACGCCAAATACCACTCCTTATTATCTTATTTCTTTTTAATTACAAAATATATCTATTCCATATTATGGTCATATTACATTCATTATTCGCATGGGTGTCTCCCTAGATATCCCATATTATCTTCCCTAGGTACATTACATTTCATCCCCTTAAACATGAGAAGAAGTGATATAGACCTATTGAGCAATGTATCCAACTAGTACCATGTGCAAGCATCCAGTCATCCTAGTAAAATGTGTATGTGAGGGCCAATTGTAGCCTTTCTTTGATCTTGATTCTAGTTTCTCTTGGGATCCACATATTCATTGCACTGCTCTAATATCTCCATGTATTAATTTTATTCCTCCATGTGCCTTCATAATTATTTCTTTTCTAGTTCCATGTTGATCCATGGTAAGTTTGTTGATGCACATAGCCTTGCTTTCATGATTGTTGTTTCATTGAGTGGTGCAGGTGGCATAACATAGCAACTTTAGCTATTACATCTTCTTTCTTTGGATTTCAAGATGTGGTTCATTAGATTTTTCTTTCTTTTTATGCCCTTCCTAGTGCTTTTCTTCGAGTGGCTTTATAGGTTCTTCTTCTAACTCAACCTCTAACTCTTCATTTGATTCTTCTTTTTGTAACTCTTCAACGTGTAGTTTATTAGCATCATCTTCATTTTCATGCCCTCCCTTTGGATTTTATTCAAGTACTTATATAATTTCTTGTTCTTATTCAACCATGGATTCTTCATCTGATATTTCAATGGGAAATACAATTATTTTCTCTATAGGGATTTCTTCATATGGCCCTTTAGACCCTTATGGGTTACCAAGAGACATATCTCACAATGTGATCTTCTTTTTCTTGTACCAAAGCTTTAAAACATTCTTTTGCACATTAATATTAATTGTACCCATTGTGTCCATCCAAAAATATCCCAAAACAATATCCACACCATCCATACCCATAACATAAAAATCTAACTCCAACACACATTTATCCATGGAAACCTTCAAATCTTTAAAAGCTTGAACATTTTCACCCTCAACCTATGTGCTTTGAATATTTTTTGTGGGAACTTGCAATATTTTAGTGAAGTTAACATTGATGAAATTATGCTTCCAGTTAGGGTTAATAGAAACAATGAAATTCTATTATTGAAGACATCCACATCCTGTAAAATGAAGTTGTCACGTGAAAATAAATTCGTAGTGCTCTTCTTATCCATCTTTTCAACATGAAACCATTTATCTAGAAATGTTTTTCTTTTTTAATTTCATTTGAAATTTGTTCCCATACATTGCCATGCATAATTGAGTTTCGTCGTATGAATGCACCATCTTTCAAATGCATACATCCCCACAATTTCCATCCCTTCCCCTCTTTAGATTTCATTTTGTTCATATATTATGTTTATGTATACTTCAATATGAGGACCATTATCTTTTGTTATAAAATACATCTTACTTAAAAATCCAAAACTAAAACAAAGGTTCAAAGAGGATCACTTACTTTTCAACATATCTCCCTTATGTAGTTAGAGTTTGAGGCCAAATATGTAAAATAATCATAACTTGTGTTGTACACCTAGGATTTGTTATTATAACCTCAAGTATGAAATGAAACCGCTTCTATGTATCTCTTGGAACTTGTTTGACTAAAATTTGTGCTCTCTATCAAAATATATCCAATCTTCAAAACTCATGATCGTCACCAGAAGAATCCTAAAAAATAAGAATTTTAGATTGTTGATAACTTCAGTTCCCGAACTCTATTTTGAATGAATTTTTTTTAACTGTCTATTACATTAATTTATTGTAAGTTAATTTAACTTAATTAATTAGTTTATTTATTTAATTTTTAATTTACTTATTCTATAAATATAATTTTATATTTATATTTTTTAATTTAACTAATTATTAATTTAATGTAAATATAATTTAGAGTGAAGTTTTTCTTAAAACTATTGTGAGGAGATTTATACTTGTCCAATGTTTCAAGTTGGACTACACCACCATAAGGGACTGGAATTTCTAGAAAACTTCACTCACAATGTTGACTAGTTTGTGGAAGCATACATATCAATGTAAATATAGTTTTATTTTAAATATTTATTATTTATTTTTTTAATTTTAAAAATAGTATTTGCATTTTAATTTTGTTTCTAATTTATATTTAAGAAATATATTGAAATATTATTTAAAAATTTATATATTATATAATAAAATTAAATAATTAAAAAAACGATTGTATTCAAGGTTGACATCACCTTGGAGGAAATACCCTAGGGATTTCATTTGGAGCACCATCAAACTGCCCCGGGTATTTCCTCTGGGGCGATATGGGCATAAAATATCAAAAGAGAAGCACATTATAATACATAAAAGGGGAGTTGTATATATTATAAAAATAAGGCACAAAAACCTATTACAAAGCTTGAATGTTGAGTGGAAAGGTGCCCCCACTCTCCACTCATGTGGGACTTCCCTCTCCCACTCCACATACATTCTCCTTCATTTATATACTCACTTCATAAACCCGTACGTGAGCCCTTTCTATATGTTCTAATGGCGGACACCCTCAATAGAAAGA
Organism: Pinus taeda; assembly: GCA_000404065.3. Taxonomy (NCBI): domain Eukaryota; kingdom Viridiplantae; phylum Streptophyta; class Pinopsida; order Pinales; family Pinaceae; genus Pinus; species Pinus taeda. Next base: position 153,839 of record APFE030599237.1, read on the forward strand.
TAGAGCAAGAAAGACAAAGAGGATTCATCACATGTAATCATTTTAGTAGATGAACAAAAGGATAAAATCACTCATTGTAACCACCCCTCCCACATTTACCCACTTTCATCGTCCTACTAGGGTAAACATGAAAGGAAAAGCTACTATGACATTACTCAACCTCTTAGGTATAGTTAAGTAAGTGGAATCGACAAACCAAAACTTTACTGACTTCCCTTAGGTGCTATAGGACCCCCAGAAGCCAAACAACCACTCCAGGTGCCCAAACCCCAAGTTAACTTGCTCTTTTAGTGATCTAGACTCCCACATGGACATAAGATTGCACAAATTTGATTGTAACCCTCCATTCGCATGGATGACAAGGCAAGCCAGTGAATGCAGTCTAATTTTCCTAGTTTTGTGCATGTGACCACGAGATCTAAGCAAATTTTTCAAAGCTAATATCCATACCCCTGCCCAAAACATGAAAGAACTTTCCATAATGATGAATGACACTAGGAAAAATCCATCAATACAAAAATTATATAATAACTTGACATAACAAGTCCTAACCATGACAGTCATTTCTTCAAACACATTGAGAACATGTAATCTACATGTCATGAATGCATATCTGAACATAGGGATCTTATACTTATCTGAAAATCATCAAGAAGGTCTATTTCCATCTCATACTCGCTGCAATATCATCTATTAGGTCATTTATTCAATAACCCATCATTTACCAATCAAAAGATGTTATGATCCACAACCAAATCCTGTTATGAAACCATGCTTATAACCAGCATATAACCAGAATAATAAAAGTGATTGAACATCCATCAAAGCCACATAATAACAAGTATAATTACTCATGAAATAAATTAAGATAATAGCTCTTATTAACATGTGCAAATCCAACCAAGTCATGGACTTCCATGTACCACCTAACCATAGATTGGGTTGAACCAAGTCTTTCTTTCAGCCAATAAAACTTGTGTCATATTCCAAGCATGAGTGTGCGATCTCATGGATAAACCAATACATAAACAACCAAGGGAATATAGAGGTTAAACGACCTCCACCCTCGCACTACCATGATCTCACCTAAAACAGTCCCAAGATCACAAAACCAAACCAAGCTTGGATGCCTCAGAATTCCTTCATCATCCCTCGAGGAATTTTCCTGTCTCCACCCATCTATTGATGGCTTCACATAGAAAACCATCTCCACCCCCAACCCTTGGTATTTTCCTGAGACCACCTCACCCAATTCCAAAACATTTCGGTAATCCAAATCTCAACTATGAATGAATCCCATCATACCATGGCTATCCAAGAATTGGCAAGGCAAGGCTGAAACCATTATCAAACCAGGCAAAACCCATGCCAACGATAGAAAATGAACCAAATACACACATGCATGTACCATGCATGACAAAACTAGCAAGGAAATCATACATGCAACTCAATACATGTGAGTCCTCCTATTGAAGTTGCTTGATCCAATCATTCCTTGCTTGTCCTTTGCTTTCCTTATCCTTCCTTTGCTTTCTTGCTTGATTTCTCCTCTTGGTTCTCTTCTCCTCTTCTGAAACCAATTCCAAAACTAAACTAGCAAAAACATGACAAAAGTTTTGAATTGTTCCTCATAAGCCTTTTTATTATTAATGCCTCTAATTTCTTCATTTTTTCCTCTATTTTCCTTCAATTTCCTCCTCAAATGTAACCTGTGACCTTTCACCTTCCTATTCTCATATTTTCCTTTATTTTCATAAATAAAATGCCAATAATGTATTTTTTCCTTTTCAAATCCTTTGTCAATGCCTTTTCCATTTTCCCTTAGCCATAAATAAACTGAAGTGACACCCACTAGGATGTCTTCTCGACATTCAGCTTGGAATATGTGTCCCATGGCCTTGGTATTTTTTTCCTTTACTAACTTTATTACATGAACTTTTAACCCGAGGTTGTTACACTCGCAATTTGCAAATGTCACTCTCCTGATTGGAGGAGCTTTATCAATAGTTGTGAGAAGAATCAAGACAATATTGATCTCTTCCTTGAAGCATCAAAGGATTCCTTAATGAAATCAAGAGTAGTATATAAGATGGAACACATCGCCCACAATCCTAAGACAACTCTCCCATAGTTTTGAAATCCCTCACAAACCAAACTGGACTAAATTTAAGTTTTTGGGAATGCCAGTATTCGAGCAAGTTACGAAGACCGAGGTATGGGTAGAGAGAATCGACAAGATGAGAAAGAAATTGTAATATTGGGGGACGAAATGGATAAATCTTTCAAGTTTCACCTTCTTAATAAAATTTATACTATCATTTTTTCATCGGACACGAGCCTGTTGCTACCCTGCGTAACCTAGCGGGTTCTCTCTCTACACGCAGCCACCTCTCAACAGCCTCCTGTTGTTTAGATCTCAAAGCCAATGAATCTCCCAGATGAGGACAATCCACCTTCAGATAGACTCCAAGGAAATGAAGAAGTAGCTGATGCGTTTGCCTCCCTTATAGTTGTGACAGGACCTCCAAGAATCAAGCCAACAGTAAACAAGTCTGTTAAAAAGCTCGATGATATTCCATAAATCTCCCTTCCTCCTTCTCTTCCTCATAGAGCAGCTTTGTCTCTCATTGAACGTGATCTAGTTGGAAAAATCACTAGGCTATGGTCGTCTCCCAAATCGGTTCAAATATGGGTCGAAAGAAACTAGAGCTCAACCATCAATGGAAAAATCTCAATCAGGTTCTGTGGAAGAGGATACTACACCTTTCACTTTGAAACAAAGGAAGACAGAGATCTAATCTTCAAAAATGGCTCATATTTCATGGATACCAGAGGACTATACTTAAATCGATGGACCCCATACTTCGATCCTGAAATGGATGTGCAAAGTGCAAGTGCCAGTATGGGTCAGGTTACCTCATCTCCCTCTACATTGCTGGGGAGATGAGTCAGTAAAGGCCATAGGAAATGCAGTAGGGAAATATATAGATATATGTGAACGAAGGACAATATGAATGCATGTGTCATAATATGTGTGGAAGTGGATCTAGGAAAAGGACTCCCAGAAGCGATAAAGATCAAGGTCGACTAATGGACGCATATACAACAGTTGGAATATGAACAGATCCCATTCAAATGCAATGCATGTCATGAATATGGTCATTTTGCAAATAGATGTCCTAAAAAAAAGAAAGAGAAAGTGTTGAGGAATAAGAAAATAAATGGGTGCAAGTAAAAAGGAAGAAACCCACCAATAAGCAACCTCCCCCCCATCTTCGCAGCCCCAGGTATCAAATGAAACTTCTTCACCATCTCCTTCTACTGCCCTCCCCCCACACCTCACAAATTCGAACCTCTTTGGTCCATTGGAAGACACTCCAGACCCTCCCTTACTTTGATCCCCATCACATTCCCATAATCCCTTTATCTTTTCATCCATCCCTTCAAACCCTCGTTCCTCCCTCCCCCGCCCCCCATCAGTGGATTGTATCTTAACTAAAAATCAATCCAAAGGGACTCTACAAATCAATGAAGACCAAAACAAAGTAGGAAGAAAATCTAACAAGGAAATAGGGGATGAAGAAGCTACCAAAGAGATGGCTCTAGGCACTCAGAAACCAATGGACTCCTTCCTTGGGAAAAACACAGGAAATAGTGAGAAAAATCAGCAGAGAGGGAAGGGCGCCGTGCACCATCAAATCAATAAATAATGATAGTGGTCTCTTGGACCTGTCATGGTTTGGGTACAACCTACAAAGTAAATGCAACAAGAGACATTCTAATGAAAGAAGTGCCAGACATTTTCATGATCCAGGAGACTAAAACAAACAGTCAAGAAATTGGAAAAATGATACAAAAATTAAAAAATAAGGAATAGTGCTTGAGGCAACAGGAGCCTCGGGAGGAATTTTCACCCTTTGGAAAAAAGGGAAATGGGAAATGACAAATCAAAAAATCAATAAGCATTGGATCAAAACCGACTTAAAGGATCTCAGCATAAAGTAAAATTATAGCCTCATCAACAAATATGCTCCAAATCATTATAAAGAAAAAGAATAATGTTGGAACTCGGTAAAAGAAGTACTAATAGAAATTCAAAATGGGAAAATAATTTTGGGAGGTGATATAAACTTGGTTAGAAAGATAAAAGAAAAATTTGGAGGGATTTATCATGCGGACCCATCAAGAGAAGCCCTGGAATAAATAATGGAGTAGCACAATCTAATTGACATCTCACTAAGCAATGGGAAATACACATGGAACAATAAGGGAGTGGGTAAGAGTAATATAAAGGAGACGTTAGACAGAATTTTAGTTCAAGAAAACATAGCATCTGGATACACCTCTATCAAATCCAAAATTATACATACAACAGCTTCAGATCATAAACCACTAGCGCTCATTCTGGGAAAAACGGACAATCAAGGTCCTCTTCCTTTTAAATACAACTCAAACTAGAAAAGCAATGAAGATTTCAGAATACAAATCAAAGAGGGATGGGCACAAAACATTATAGGATCACCCCATTATGTATGGGAAAAAAAATTAAAAAATCTGAGAATAAAGCTATTAATATGGGCAAGAGAGAACGAAATTAAATAAAAAAGAAAGGAAAATAGAGCTACAAAAAAAAATGGACAGCATGCAAGAAGAAAAGGAAAGAAAAGAGGAGGATAAGCAGGACTACTTGAAAGAAAAGGAATAATTTTGGAAATTATACAGACAAAATAGAAATGAAGAAGAAGAGCTCAAATTGAAATCCAGATGCCTTTGGCTGAAAGCGGGGGACAAAAACACTGCCTTCTTTCATAACACAATGAAAATTAGAAGAGCCAAAAATTAGATAGGCCATATTAAAGTGGATGGGAAAGAAATAAAGGGAGTGAAGGAATTAAAAAAGAAGCCCATAACCACTTCAAAGATCTATTAACAGCAAATGAACGGCCAATAGATCACAAGGATTTTCTTCAACACATCCAAAAAAAATAAATGATGAACAAAATTTAAAAATAAACAAAGAAATCTCTAAAGAAGAAGTGTTGGCAGCAATATGGAGTCTTCATCTAGACAAGGCTCCAGGGCCAAATTGGTTCACAATCACCTTTTATAGGCAGCACTGGAATGTCATAAAAAAATATTTCCTGAGAATGACAAAAAATATATTCAAAAAAAAAGGGAGGAAATACCAAATCATCTTATCTGGCTCTAATTCCAAAGTATTCCAATCCAAAAACTTTTAACAGATATATGTCAATATCTCTCTACAACTCCTACTACAAAATTATCACAAAAATAACAGCCAATAGAATCAAGAGAGTTCTCCCTGAAGTAATCTCTGAAAATCAGGGCGGATGTGTCCCTAACTGGCAAATAATTGATAATGTGATTATTGTTCAGGAAGCTATTCATACTAGTATTCAAAGGAAAGAGAAAGGAATTATTATAAATCTAGACATGGCAAATGCTTTTGATAGGTTCAACCACACATATCTAACAATTATTCTTAAAAAATACGGGTTCTCTCAAGACATAATCGAGACCATACAGGCTTGCATCTCAACCCCTTGGATAGTGCCTCTAATAAATGGAAGACCCAGCAACTTCTTTCAGAGCTCAAGAGGGTTGAGACAAGGATGTCCTCTATCACCATTTCTATATAGTATAATTGTTGAAACGCTAAGTGTAGCACTGGAAAATCAAAGAAAAGAAAAAAAAATCACAGGTATCCAAATTGCAAAAGGAGTCAGGAATATCAATCATTCTCTTTTGTTGATGACACCCTTTTATTGGGAGGGGCATCAAGTATAATAACAAGAATATTTTAAAAAGTCCTGGATGACTTTCTTCAGGTATCCAGAGGGCTTGTAAATAATTTGAAATGTAGAACATATGGTTGGAACACTCCTCCAAGAATAATGTAGAGCATCTCACAAATCCTTGAGATTCCAACACAAGCAAGATGGACGCACTTCACCTACCTAGGACTTCCTATAGCCAAGGAGAATGTGAAAGCTAAAGTATGGAGCAAACATGTTGAAAAAATGAAAGACAAATACAAAAATGGGGTGCGATATGGCTCAATATGGAAGGCAGGGTGATTATGATTAAGGCACTACTTTCAACTCTCCCAATATATCAACATGCAATTGTTTTGGCTATGGAAAGTGCTCACAAGAAAATGGAAATAGTCATAAGAAGCTTTCTTTGGCAGGGAGGAAAGCAAGAGAATGAAAAGTTCAGCCTGGTAAAGTGGGACCAAGTCACACTACCATATGAACAGGGAGGTCTATCCATTCGTTTACCTGGCTTAATGAATGATGCACTAGGGATGAAAATAATATGGAGAATGATAACCGAAAGGGAAAGTTGGTGGAAAAAAGCCCTCACCACAAAATACTTGAACCAAACCAGAACAAAATTATTGACAGACATCATTCCTGTGAGGCCTTGCATGCAAGTTTGGAAACTTGTAAAGTAAATAATCCCCTTAATTAGGAATCATATTTCTAAAACTTCGGGAAATGGGAAATCAGTGTCAATTTGGGATGACAAAATAATGGGAAAAGAGCCCCTAAACCTTCAATTGGACCTCCTTGGCATACAAATATGGATGGCAGAAAAAGGGCTGCACACTCTTCATTCAATTTCAGCATGGGAACAACAAACTTGGCATGATTGGAAAATCACAACAATCACGTTAAACTTTAAAGGACAATGGGAGAAATTAAAGCATCACCTCAAATGGGCAGCGCCCATAAGCATCGAGGAAGAGGACGACTGTGTTTGGGATCCAAGTGGAGGAGGATACATGGTTAATAACAGGGTACAAAGAACTTCAAGATCAGCAAAACCATCAGGAGTGGAGCCTCTGGAAAGTGGTTTAGAAAACTGAATGTCTCCCTAAAATCAAAGCATTTATATGGACTCTTCTCAAAGTAAAAATACTAACTACTGAAAACTTAAAAAAAAAAAAAAAAGAATCCAAGGTCCCTCTAGGTGCTCCATGTGCTTGATAGAGGAAGAGTCCATCTAACATCTCTTCTTGGAATGTAGGATAACCAGAGAATGTTGGAAGCAGATTTCAAGCCCGCTGGAAATCAATTTAAACTTCACAAACTCTTTCTCAGAGTTTTATAAAGCATGGGAGAAGAATTACCCCTACTCTACAAAAAACAAGGCTACAATAATCACGCTCTAGAAATGCCTTCCAACAGTATTGTGTTGGCAGATTTGGTTAACTAGAAATAAAAGCATCTTCAAAGACCAAAAGCCAAGAACAGGCAAAATCCTATCAAAAACATGGGGTTTAGTCTCAAAAATTTTAAACACTAAAGGGATGTCAGCAGTGGATCACAACAATCTTTAGCAAGAGGAGAGAGATTGGATTCGGAAAGCTATATTGGAAAACACTGGGAAAGCAGGACCAAAGAAAGATCCTATAGCAATAAATTGGAAACTAAGGATGAGTGGAAAAGAACTTGAAGAGTGGAGAAAAAAGCAAAAAATATCCAGTCTTTTTTTCGATGGGGCATCGAAAAACAATCGATGGAAAGTAGGAGCAGGAGGAGCAATAAGTGATCCAGATGGGAAATAGATCGTCACTTACGAATGGGGCCTAGGAGAAACTACAAATAACAAAGCAGAAGCCTATAGTCTTCTATTAGGCTCAAGGATATTTAAAAAAAAGCAATTCGAGATCCTATAATAATAGGAGACTCTATAATTGTTATTGAAGCAATGATCAAAAGTAAAAATACCAATAATTCGGCAATGAACAGAATATATAAGAGGATAAGATCGAATCTAAAAGGATTAGGAAGGGTCAACTTCAAACATGTCTTGAGAGAACATAATAAAGAGGCTGATAACCTCACCAATAAGGCTACAGAAAGAGAAGTAGGAAGCATCAAGGAAAACAATGAAATATATTGCAGCTTCATCCCATAATCTATTACATTCCTCATGAAGAAAGAGCAAAAAAATGGAAAAAGCATGAGGAAAATCAAAACAACAGTTAGAGTACACCAAAAGATCCAAAGGCAGATTTGTTAGCAGACGCACTCAATGGGTACCTACGGGAGTATAATCAGCAAATCCAAATAAAATCTAACACCATCCAAATCCCGCAGGCCAAGGAAGACAGAAATATTCTCTGCCTGAATCGAGTTGATATCTGTCATATCAGTGTCAAGTTTCAAGAAAAATATGTGTTCATAAATTGAAATCGAATGACCATATTCAAACACTGCAACAGGACTTTTATCCTCGCATTCATTAATAGGCTTAGTAATTTCAATGCCAGCCTGTGTAACTCTCCATTGAATAGCAAAAGTTTCCAGTTATATGCTTTCAGCTTCCTGTGTCAAGCTATTAGTGAAGCATTCTCTCAGTTAGGCATTTTCATACACCTGTGTCATCTGTCATCCCTCTAAGAGCTCTCCATTACTCTCTTAGCCATCTCCAAACACGGTAACAACAATTGCATTCTTGTTTCTCCCAAAAAGCCTATCGCTCTCAATAACTCCCTGTGTATCCTACCCTTGAATCGATATAGCATTATGCCTTGTGTCTCCATTCCTTTGTGTCATTCTATCAATGTGTCTCCCTCTTCTCAAAATATTCATCATTTCCTTCATATCCATTTGTCTTCTCATAGTGTTTTCTCCATTATCCGTTCAGCTTCCGGAAAAATCTCGATGGACATCCCTTCAAATCGGCTACAGAGTATCTCTTGAAAACAAGTTCAGAACATATTCTCTTTGCCAAATTGAGCGTTGTTGTGTATTAGTGTCTATTGTGTGGTAACGGGCTGCAACAGGTCAAATTTCTATTCCAAGGGCAGCGAAGCAGAGCAAAAGAATCTCAACATAAGGTATATTAAAAATGGCAGTAAGATCAGCAAGAGCACATACAAGAGGAATAGAACAATTACAAAAGATATAGCAAGTCAGAGGATCAAAATGGAGTGAAATCCTATAGAAAGAGTTGCAAAAAATGGCGGATGCCCAACATGTAGGGAAAATAAGTTCATGATTGGCAGATTCAACTAAGCACTCAAGGATCGCAGGTCGGAAATGAAAATAGGGAACATCTATAAACAGAGAAACATAGATAATTAGAAAGCCGAAATAATAGAGCTCAAAAACAAATGCAAGCATCTTGAGGAAGCCATAGCCTATATCAAGTCAATCACTCAGAGCCAGCAAGGGGAAAACTCCACTCAGCAAAGCAAGAAGCACCACTCTCAACAGGAGTAGTCAGTCAACCAGTATTGATAAATCATTTAATTTTATATGTATTGCAAGTTTATTTTACTTCTAGGATAGTATGTATGGAAATATGCCAAGCTAGTCAAAGGAATACATAGAAAATTGGATTCAAACTCAGAAATAGGGATTGAACTCCAATTTTCATCTTTCTACTTGAATCCAAACCCCATCGAATGTAATAGGAGTCTACTTCTCTCTTTTTTTGAAATATAATCAATATT
>APFE030599237.1:173224-200734 GCA_000404065.3 Pinus taeda
AGATGAAACGCCAAACTATGGGCCCCGTTTGGGTAAATTGGTACCCCCGTCTGGGTAATTTGGTACATCAACTTCCCGAGGTCGTAACTTTGGCATACGATCTCCGTTTTATGCGCATGATAGCCCGTTGGAAAGATCTCTCCGAGGACTACGACGGGAAAGACGACTTTTTTATCAAAAAAATCACGGAGCAAGATTCCCCAAAAAATGTCGTTTAGGGCCTCAAAATGGCTCCGGAAGTTCAGGACCCGAAAAACTGCTAAAAAGAGTAAACTGCGCTATAATTAAGGAAACTGAAAATGTTGAGGTGGGGGTCCAGGTGGACTTGGCAGGTGGCCACCAATATCCACCTGGATCAACTATGGCATACAAATTGGAGTTTCCTACAGTGTCTCGAGTGCACCCAGTTTTCCATGTGTCATGTTTAAAGAAGGTTATATGCGACAAGCTCCCAATTCAAACAATATTGCCAGAACTTGATGAGGAAGGAAAAATTATATTGGAACCGGAAGCAGTCACAGAAATAAGAACTCGACGGCTACGTCGATCAATTTCGGAGTATCTCATCAAGTGGAAGAACTTATCCACTGAAGATTCCACATGGGAGGATGAGAATTTTATACAGAAGCATCCAGAACTACTCAAGCGTTGAGGACAACACTTTTTTTGAAGTAGAGGGGCATGTTAGGTCCCTATAATACTAGTGATTACCTCATTACTGTTGTAGTTTCATCCCTTATTAATATTGTTGTGCCCCTATTGTCCCCATATTTTTATTATTGTGCCCCGTAGAATCCCTCTATTGTTATTTTTGTGGCTTTATATTAGTATTGTTAGGTCAGCTGGGTTATATTGTGACTCCTTAGACTCCTATATATATAAAGGAGGTTTCCCCCCTCGAAGAGGCTGAATTCTAAGGCATTGATCTCTCTTTTCTATCTTTTGTGAGCTGGTTTCATAACACACTTCTAGCACAGAATTTGAGGCTACTTCAATGCATTTTTTGAGGTAGAAAATCAACACATAAATCGAGGTAATTTGCCTCATACTTAGTGCAGAAATCGAGGCAAATTCAACATGAATTTCAAGGGCACAAAAGTTGAGGAGCTAAGCCATGGGAAAGTGCAGAAAATTTTGGGCATGAAAAATTGTAAATCTGAAAATTGTCAATGGGCACAAATTTCCAGAAATTACATTTAATGTTTCATCTGAAGGGAGATAAGTATTGTGTTTAATTTTATATACTTAGACTAATTTCTCAAGCAATAAAATCCACCCTTGAAGACTAGTTTTCCCCAAGAAGTTGTGGGGTTTTTCCAAGGTCACCTTGACAAAAAATAAGTGTCTCACATACTTGAATGCTTGCCTAAATTTTATATTAATTTTAGCTTATAGGAAAAGTGAAAAATAGCAGAATTACTCTTTGAATCATTACAATTAATGCATTTTGAAATTTATATCAGCATGACAAAACATGTGGGGTTGGCTAAATAAACACATGCAAATGTGTAAATTGGGGTGAGGTTGTAGATCATTAATTTTCTAAATGGTATCAGAGAAAGGTTGAGCCAAGTTTAGGCCTAAATGTTCATTTTCAGTCAGCTGATAAAGAGGGCAACAAGCTATCAAAGTCTTCAAACAATGAACCATACCTTTGAAACTTTTCAAGAAACCCAAATACTTTAGCATTTCAGAGGGAGATTAATTATAGCTTCTAGATTTGTTCATTTTGTTGGTTGTGGGGTCATGGATACTAGGTTGAGAGTAGAGGACAGATTGATAGGGTTTGAAAACTTTGGCCCATGGAAGGATCATATTATGCTTTTATTGGAGGAAGTGGAAGTGTGGGATGTTGTTGAAGCAGTTGTGCAAGCACCCACTGATCCATCTCAATTGGTAGAGTTCAACAAGAAGAATGTGAAGGAAAAGAGGATCCTTCTAGATGTCATCAAGGACCATTTGTTACCTCATGTTACATGGATGAGATATGCATATCAAATGTGGTATTCCTTGGTCTCTTTCCACCAGAGTTCTAATGAGAATAATAAGATGGTGTTTAGACAAAAACTACACAACACCAAGATGACCAAGACCGATAATGTGACATATTTCCTCACCCGAGTCTCACAAGTGAAGGATGAGTTTGCTACAATTGGAGAGACTGTTCTAGAGGAGTAGTTGTATGGATTGATTTAGATGGGTTCACTGAGAAGTGGGATATTTTTATCCACAACTTGGTGGCCAGAGAGCACTTTCCTAGTTGGAGGACGATGTGGGATGATTTCATCCAGGAGGAGATCAGGAGCAGCATGAAAAGTGGAAGCAAGAGTGGTTGGGCAGGTGAAGAGGAGAATGTTTCTATTGTGGCAAAGGTAAGAGGACCAATAATATAAACAAGGGGTCTTCTAGTGGAGTAAAGAAGGATAAGGGGAAGCAAAAGGCTAAGGAGAAGGACATGGTAAAAGTGAAATTCTTATCTTGTGGGAAGATGGATCACTATGTTGTTTAGTGTCCCACCAAGAAGGGTAATAAGAAACAAGGAGTTGCAACTTCAACAAATGTGAATGATTTTGCAGCTATGTTTGATTAAGAGTGTGCTTTGGTGGTGATTTTAGCCACTCATCTCACTTCTTCCCATGCATGCTTCATAGACAGTGGAGCATCCTTCCATATTACCATAGTTAGCAAGCACTTCACGACCCTTTTGGAGGATGACATTAAATTGGAGGTTGTGCTCAAAGACAACTCCAAAATCAAGACAGAAGGTATGGGGATAGCTTCATTTCAGAGGGACTCATCACCACCTCTGAAGGTGATAGATGTTCTTTATGTTCCAGGGTTGAAGAAGAATTTGATATCAGTCTCTAGCTTGGAGGACGAGGGGTATGAGGTACGGTTTCGGAAGGGACAAGTGTTAATATATCCTAGAGGATATAGTATCAAGTCTACTCATGTGATTTCAGATTGTAGTGGGAGACTATACAGACTCATGTTTCAGCCTCTTCGAGCTATGGTAATGCATACTAGTAACAATGATCTATGTGATCTATTGCACAGGAGGACGACCCACTTGCACTAGGGAGATTTCAATATGTTGAGGGAGATGGTTACCAGGTTGCCATATTTCATCACTGAGCATCATGATTTGTACAAGGGGTGTTCTTTGGGAAAGTACACCAAGACATCTTTCCAGAGAAGTGACAGTACTAGAACTACAAGTATCCTTGATTTGAGTCATTCTGATATATGTGGTCCTATGTCCCATGTCTCATTGAGAGGATATGAGTACTTTGTGACATTTATTGATGACCACTCCATGAGTAACTGGATTTACTTCCTGAAGAATAAGGATGAGGTCTTTCAACGATTCCAAGAGTTTAAGGCTCTTGTGGAGAACCAGGCAGGGAGGAAGATCAGGGTGTTGAGATCAAACAATGGGGCTGAGTATACTTCAACATACATGAGATCTTTTTGTGGGAGTGTTGGCATTAAGAGGGAGCTCACTATGCCTTATAACCCTCAGTAAAATGGGGTGGAAGAGAGGAAGAACATGACCATTGTGCATGTAGCTAGAGTTATGATGCATGATTAGAGCTTACCTTTCTTCTTGTGGGTCAAGGTGTGTAGAATTGTTGTTTATTTGCATAACAAGAGACCACACAGAGTCTTGGGGAGCAATAATCTTGAGGAGATATATACCGGAAAGAAGCTGGAAGTTGGGAACATCAAGATATTTAGGTTCCTTACATATTCACATGTCCTTGAGGAGAAGGGCACGAAGTTGTAACCCATAGTAGAGAGGGGCATCCTTATGGTTTACATTGAGATCAATAGATCTTACTTCATATATCTTCCTGCACATAGGAATATTATCCTAAGAAGGGATGTGACATTTGAGGAGGTATTGGGAGGTTGATCAGGTAGAGCAGTAGGCTCCTCAGTGGGGGGGCACACCATAGGTTTTAGGTGGACATCAGGATCAATAGGTTCACCTTCTTCAGGGGTATTAGGTTCATAAGGTACATTTTTTCCTATCACAATCTCACCCAATGCAGGTTAATCAGGCACAATATCTTAGAGTTCAGTATCTCCTTTGGTTATTTCAAGGCCTTCCTCATCAGGAGGAGAGGCACTAGTTGAGGATTTTCCCATACAACCATAGGAGACTACTGCATGGAAGAGGAAGCCAAGATGGGTTCGGGAGACACTAAAGGAGGCTCAAGAGACATTGAGGACATACAACTAGCTAGTGACATATAGTATACCGCTAGAGAGGTTGGGTGGCTTCATGATAGATGTTATGGAGATAAAGGCAACTATTTTTTAGGAGGATGCTAGACAATAGATCTAAAGGGATGTAATCGTGGAGGAGTATGCCTCTATCATGAAGAATGATTTCTGGGAGGTAGTCCCACGACCTGATGGAAAGTTAGTTGTGACTTCCAGGTGGCTCTAGAAGGTAAAACATGTTGCATATGGAAACATTGAGAGGTTTGAAGCACGATTTATGGATGGGGGTTCGCACAGGTAGAGGGAGTTGACTATGAGGATATCTTTGCATTGATTACTCGTTATACTTCCATTAGAGAAGTGATATCTATAGCAGATGAGATGGGCTGGAGGATTCACTAGATGGATGTGAACATTTCCTTTCTTAATGGTGTTATATAGGAGGAGGTGTATATTAAGCAACCTTGGGGCTTTGATTTGCATGGAAGGGAGTCTCATGTTTATACGCTCAAGAAAGCCTTGTATGGACTGAAGCAAACACAGAGGGCATGGTATGAGAAGATAGATGCCTACTTGTAGTAGATGGGATTCTAGAAGAGTGATGCATATTTGAACCTATACTTTATCCTGGTAGGTGAAAATCCACTCATTCTGGTACTGTATGTGGATGACTTTTTTATCACAAGACAGTCTCATCCAACACTATAAGGGAGACCTTTCTTCAGAGTTTGATATCACTGATATGGAGTTGATGCAATACTTTTTGGGGTTGGAGGTTTGGTAGGAGCATGGGCACATATTTGTGGGCCAGGGTAGGTATGCAAGAGATATCTTGAGGAGATTCTGTATGGACGGTTACAAGTCTATGGCTACTCTTATGATCACAAACTGATTGAAGCTTCATGATGTTGATTTTTAGTTAGTGGATCCCACTTTGTATGATCAACTGATCGAGTCATTGATGTATCTGGTCAACAATAGAACACATATTTGTTTTGCAGTCAACTCATTGAGTCAGTTTATGATGGAGCCCAGGAAAGTACACTTGGTGGTTGCAAAAAATGTGTTGAGGTACCTAGAGGGCATAATGGATTATGGGTTGGACTATATTAGATGTGATGGGGTCAGATTGATTGGTTGCGGTATCAGTGATCGGAAGAGAACTTTAGGATGTTGTTTCTCATTACGCTTGGTAGTTGTGTCATGGTTTAGCAGGAAACAAAAGTGAGTCACATTAAGCAGCATTGAGGCAGAGTATATGGCAACTAGCTAGGCACGGTGCGAGGCATTATGACTTCACAAGATGCTTCATGGTATATTTGGTCAGATGCTAAGACCAACTACGATTTACTATGATAATCAGAGTTGTATTAAACTCTTTGAGAATCCATAAATTCACAATTGATCAAAGTATATGGAGAGCATATACCACTTCATCAAAGACTCGGTTCAACGAGGGGTAGTAAAGCTTGAGTATATATCCACCAATGAGCAGGTAGCAGACATTCTCAGCAATTCTTTTCCAAGATGCAATCATGTTTCCTTCAGAGAGAGGATGGGAGTGGTGAACAACACCTTCCTCAGTAAGAGGGAGTGTTGGAAATAGTACCAAGGAAAGGTGTTACTAGGCATTTATCCTTTAGTCTAGTAGACAAATTAATGACTTTTGTCTTGGTGACATTTATGAGTTATATTAATGTCATGGGTGGAAGAGATACTTAAAAGTGTTGTACCATGTACTTTTCTAATATTAAATTCACTTGTACTTTATAAAATGACTTTATGTATAAAGCACTAAGTGTACTTTTCTAATATTAAAGTGAGTTGAAAAATCACCTTATGAGAAAAATAGAAAAGGGTACACAACTTATAAAAGGTACCATGATTCTTTTAAGTAATGGGGCCAATGCGTGAGGAGGGTCATTTGGAAGAATTGATCTTAATCACACTTCTTGATATTTGGAGATTAAATCTCATCCATTAGATCCTAGGTTTAGGGATTCAATATTTTCTAAGAGACAAAATGGGAAAAGGGATGCTCATTCTTCACTTAACACTTAAGTGAGCATGAGGAGAAGAGGAGTGAGGAACTTCTAGGAGAATTTGCAGCTAGAGAAGGAGTGTTAAATTTTCTAGGAGGGAGACAACCATAGGAGGCATGAATTCCAATGAGAGGATCATGAAAATCAAGGAGATTTTCAACTCAAAAATTGAGGAAAACAATAGCACAAGAATTGAGGCTAGGGGGCAAGAATTTTAAGGGTTGTTGCACACATTTCAAGGGATTGTTTAGCGTGATTTTCAAGGAGGTTATATTTTGTCACCTCACACAAATTTCAAGGTTTTTAAGTCACTTACAATGTAGAATTCAATCCTGCTTCAACATGTTTTTCAAGGTAGCAGACCAACACAGAAATCGAGGTGTTTTGCCTTACACTTAGTGCCGAAATCGACGCATCTTCAACATGGATTCCGAGACAGATTTTTGGGCACAAAATCTGAGGAATTGAGTTGTGGGAAAGTGTAGAAAATTCTAGGCATGAAAAAATTGTAAAATCTGAAAATTATCAATGGGCACAAATGAGCAGAAATTGCATTTAATGCTTCAGTTGAAGGGAGATAAGTACTATGTTTAATTTTTATGTACTTGGACTAATTTCTCAAGCAATAAAATCCTCCTTTGAAGGCCAGTTTTTCCCCAAGAGGCTATGGGGTCTTTCCAAGGTCACCTTGACAAAAAATAAGTGTCTTGCATGCTTGAATGCTTTCCTAATTTTTTTATTAATTTCGATTGATAGGAAAATTGAAAAATAGTAAAAGTAATCTTTGAATGTTTACAATTAGAGCATTCTAAAATTTATATTAGCATGAAAAACATGTGGGTTGGGATAAATAAACAGATGCAAACTTGTAAACTCATGCAGATCATTAATTTTCTACACTTGTGCCACATCATTCTTGTTTTGTGTTACAGGATAGCTATCTGACAACGGGTCAAAGTTTATTCACAATTCAAATTATTTTATATTGTTGTACACTTTTGTAAAGTTATTTAAATATTTGATTTTATATTTTTTATATCTCAATTATAGCAGATTTGTCATGTTCATTGATGAAAACATATTTTATTATGTATTTTTGCATGGAAAGTTCCTTTCTAATTTTGCCAGTTGTAAATGTGGGGAAATTCAATTTGTATTAGTCTTGACCTTTACCTCTCTTGAGTTTCTTGAAACTAGTCCCCTTTAGTGCAAGTTCATATTTTAATTTAGAAAATGTTATGAGTCGTGTAGGCTTATGGAGTATGAGCAGGTGCATAAATATTAACACCTAATGAAATGTTGCTCAGCATCTACAGTAATATAATATATATCCTTGTTACAAATAACCTTAGCAACTACACCAAGACACGTTGTACTGCTAATACCCATTGTGGTACCTTGATTGTATGTCAATATGATCTTAAATGAAAGAAGCCATCTTCAAGGGCACATAATTACAATGTGTGAGATTGTAGAACATTTTATGAATCAATAGTGTTTTGGTGCATAACATATTGGTGTGTTGCAAAGGGGACATGGCAATGATTTTAATCAAGTTATTTGCTTTAGTTACTATTAGCATAATAAAAATGACAACCTTTTTATAGTCCAATACCATTCAAACATTTTAGTGGATTCTTTGAGTGGTATGTTCTCTATGAGTCATGGAAAACACCTTTCAATATAACCCCTTCCATTAGAAAGTTTTTCACATGGTATCTCCTATTTGAAAGTGCATTGTCCTAATATCACCCAATGATAGGCAAGCTGATATTTCTAAGTTATTCCTTAAATAGTTAATCTAACTTAAATTGGGTGGTAAGGTGGGTTAAAGAATAATCAGAAAAAATATTACACTTAAGAATTACATAATTGCATAAATATTCACATGACTTGACACCAAAATTCAGGGGGCAACACACCTCTCCCATTAATTTCAATTACAACTCCAATACTCTGTTCTCATACCTGATTCGTTTAGAGCTCAAATGTTTACAAAAGTACTAAAGAGTATAAATTAATAACAACTCTTTGTTTTGTAGAATTGAGGCTTCTGTGATCCATCAAAGTTATAAGAAGAATTTCGGTGTAAATCACATATAGAAAGACCTTTGACAAAGGTCTTTCTATATGTGATTTACGCTGAAATTCTTCTTATAACTCTTTTTTTTATTTCTTGTTCTATTTTGCTTCTAAATAGTTTCTTATTATTCTTTGGACCCATGCTGCTTTTGCCTTTGAAATCTCAAAATCTATGGTCTGACTATACTTGTAGATGATGTTTGAAATCCATGTTGTGGAATGTCTTTGTGGACTAACCTATAATTGCAACATATCCTTGTGGTTTATTCAAAAATATTTTGCCACAACTACTCTTTTATTACCTGAAAACCCAACTTTATGGAGTCCACTTCTACTTGCTACAGTTATTTGACCAATAAATATGGTGTTTTTTTTTATTCAAAATTTTTAATCTTTCAAGCTTCTATGGCAAGCATTTCAGCAATGTGCTTATGGAAAAACAAACTTGAGTGTATGAGAATTTATTTATTGGAAGGGTGGTTCTACAGAAGCATCCTTGATTTCATTTTCCCTTATTGCAGCAGTTTGTGACAAATTTTAATAATGTGTACATTATTGTATAATATTTTCATTTTTTCCTTGAATATATTTGCGTTGTATTATGTTTTGGTGTTTTTCTACTTTGGTTGGATTCCTTCCCTAACATGGCTATTTATTATTATTAGAAATGAACAAAATGAAATTTAATATCAGAATATATTGCATCCTACATCGAAAAATTAGATAACTCTATTTTCTTGAATGAATTTTTAAAGTTGGTATGTGATTTTCTTTTATAGGAAGATTTGTGGCTAGCTGCATTTCTAGTTGGCACTAAGGTTTGTATAAAGTGTCTAGCTTCTTAATGGAAATAATTACATCTAGCAAATATAAGTTTCATGTATGAATTGCAAAAGAAAATTTGACTCAATAGAAAATATTATTTGTTGCACCCACAAGATTATTGTGTCCATTCTCCCAGAAGCTAGACATGTTGCATAAAATCTAGGTGGATACATACGTATTAGAAAATTTACCCATTAATGGCCTTTTTCAATAAGTAAAATTGCACTCTTGAATATGTTTTGTTTCTGATCATGACGTTTTAAAAAATAGTGTTGGGATGTTTATGCATTGGTAGATGAAGTGCTCTCTTAGCTTGGTGTTCAATTAATAATGTTAATTTTGTCAATGGACAGTGGTATCAGTTGGATTTTTTCTACAAGTATAAGTGGGATTCTCTAACTTGGAGGTATGTGATTGCATTTTATCTATTTTACTCTTATCACTCAAGACAAACATTCTTTTCATTTTTGCAACTTAAACTCGAAGAAATAGGTGGAAATTTAAATTAATTTTCTAGCTTTGTCTACAAAATTCCAAACTTGATGAAGGAACATCACATTTTTTATGTAAGCTAAGTTATGTTTGTGGTGATATTGTCTTTATTTCATCACGCTTGATATCCAAAAAATAGTTTAAGGAGGTGGAGAACTTTGCGGGAAGAAGGTCCATCTTTTTGGCTACACACAACGTAAGGAAATTCATGTCTGGTGTTGTGTGTTTTTGTTACCATTTCCCTCTATCAACTAGGTCTCTTACAAAGTATCATTTTATTTAGTAGCATATGGTTGAATTCAGTTCCTACATTTATGAAGTCTAGCCATGTATGGGAGCTTGCATCAATAAATATCTATTTCTATTGTTGGCATTATGACACAGGTGTTGTCCTTGATGGCAACTCTCTCAGATGACAGATCACAATACAACTAGTCAGCAACTTAGAGTTATAGATCGGACTTCACAGAATAAAGAAAGAGAGGTATACATAGGTTCACCATTGGCCAAGCTGCGTATATACGTGGGTTCACTGTATACAAGTTGCGTATATGTACACACGCAATTTCACAAAAGGAAAAGTGCGTATACCTTGGAAAACTAAGTTTTTGGTCCGAAGTATTTGGTTCTTGCTATTTTGATCCATGGTATTGGTCCAAGGTATCAGGTTTGAGGTATTGACCCTAGGTATTTGATCCAAGGTATTGGTCCTAAGTGGTTTTGGTCCATGGTATTGAGAAAGGCCTAAAACTATAAAAGGAGGAGAAGATCATTAGGCCAAGGTACTCGAGCATTGAATATCTAATGAAGTATGAGATCTAGTATGCAGGCTATTGGGTTATGGTGCATTGCTAGATCTGAATCAAGGAGGAACCTTAGTGGTTGATGGAGGATAAGATCTAATGATGGATCGGGATCTTAAGGCGTAAAATGAACTATCATTATGTGTTTTTGCTCATGAATATTCTAGATCTAAACACTGACGCATATATTATTCTGTAAATGATATGATCCAGGTATAACTAAAGTCTGGTATAGCTACAAAATTATCAATTAATATTTGCAGATGTATACGCTGGTTTGCTTTGAGGAAAGTGTGTATACATGCAAGTTCATCACATGAAAGTAGTGTATACCTTATAATCTATGTTTTAGTTTATGTTGTTTGTTGTTGTAGTGTTCTAGGTTCTGGCTTGGGTTCTGGTTACTGTATTTAGGTGACAACAGTCTGAAAGATCATATTGATGGGTTGTCAAAGTGATTGATTGATTTGGTTGTGGTTGGTTCAATAGGAGATTGGTTGATTCAGATATATTTGATGATTGAATAATGTTCTTGATGGATCCAGTCCGAAAATTTATGAAACGTGGTCCCTAGAAGAAAGGAGAAGGTTGTAGTCTTCTGTAGGCTAGAACCTACATACTAGTAAACATATCAACCAGTACAAGAGTTAGGGGGTTATATCTCCCTTCCAGTAGAAACTGGATAATGAGTGAAGGTTGTAGCTTCTACAGGTAGAAGCCTATGTACTGGTATAAGATTGCACCAATACAAAAATTGTAAACTGAATTTTCTTATTATTAAAAGAAGACAGAGATGATTGCAGTAGGTGATTTTCACCCACATTGGGTTTCCACCTTATATCTTGGTGTTTATGTGTGTTTCTTATGTGTGATGCTTTTTTCTTCTTTTACTACACTATCTAATGAATTCACGATATACTGATTAAATTTCACTACATGATAATTTGGGTAAATCAAAATATCTTTGCATATACACTGGTTTCATTAAGTATAGTTGTGTATACACGCTAATTCACTGAGCTAAAGTAGTGTATACAAATCAGTTTTGAAAACTAAATTATTGATCTGATAATACTGATTCACACCCCTCTCAGTATTATTTCCAGCAATTGGAACCAGAGTGGGTCCTTTAGAAGATGCTTGATCGCTTGAAGGTAGATCCATCATCATGAGCAATCAAGAAAGCAGGGGATCCATCAGACCACCAATATTTGATGGGATCAACTTTGTTTATTGGAAGGTAAGAATCAGAACCTATCTTCAATATCTTGGAACAGATGTCTGGGAAATCATGGAAGGAGGATATACATTTCCATTGACAATTCCTACAGATACGGTAGGTAAAAAGCAATATGAAACCAATGCCAAGGTTGTCAATACATTATTGGGAATTCTGTCACAATCAGAGTTTGTCAAAGTTATGCAACTCAAATCAGCCAAAGAAATATGAGACAAAATTGTTCTAAGCTACGAAGGAGACTCTCAGGTAAAATGTGCTAAACTGCAAGCTCTCAAAATTCAATATGAAACTCTCAAGATGCACAATGATGAAAGTATAGTTAGTTACTTCTTACATATAGATGAGGTTGTTAATTGCATGAAGAATTTGGGTGAAGAGATAAAGGAAGTTACCTTAGTTGAAATTTTTATAAGATCCGTACCTGCTAAATTTGAATCAAAAGTATCTGCCATAAAAGAAAAGCAGGATCTATAGACTATTACTATGACACAACTTCATGAAATCTTAACTACCTTTGAGATGAGAAAAGGAGGTCCATCAGATATGAGAAAAACCGCATTTAAAGCTTCAGCAAAAGGAAAATAAGAACTCAATGAATCAGGACATATTTCAGAAGAAGAAGAGGAAGTAAACTTTGTTAAGAAGCTTCAATGGGGTTCTAGAAGATTCAAAGGTAAACTACCTTTCAAATGTTTTGCATGTGGTAGAATTGGTCATTATGCTGCCAAATGTCCTCATAAAGATAAATATGATAAAGGGAAGCAATCTACAAAATGGAATAGAAAACAAAGTGTAAGTAAAAAGAGCTACTATACTCATGAAGATAGTGATGGTTTATCAAATAGTGATGAAGATGAAAATAATAATGACTATAGGCTTCTGATGGCTTATGAAGATGATGACTTTTTGGATGCTTTAGATGAAGATGACCTTTATGAAGAAATCTCTAAACTCAAAATATGTTTAGAAGAAAAGAATATGATTATAGATACCTTGACATACCAACTTGCTGAAGAGAAAAACACAATGAAAAACTAGAATGTGAAATTGTGGGTCTAAGAAAGGATCTTGAGAAAACAAAAGCTGTCAACCTTATATTTGCTAAAGGATCAAAAACCTTAAATGAAATTATCAAAGTGCAACATTCTCCTATGATAAAAACAGGCCTTGGATATAGTGAAGAAGCATATCAATCACAGAAGTCGTCAACCTCCACTAAAAGCTATCTTGATACAACAAAGAGCAATGAACAGTTTGACAATTGTCAGCAAAGGCATAAAGCAGATCACTAGGTAAATCAGGCTCAATTTACTTCATGGATGAACAAAAGCCACAATCAACTACAAGTAAATCGTACTCAATTTGCTTTAAATACAAATATCAATGGAAACTAAAATCACCATGTCAGTAGATTCGATAACCGCGGGAACTTCTTTAATGGTCAATGTTTCTCATGTCATAATTTTGGACACAAAGCTACTCAATGTGTTTCTTACAAAAACATCATGACTAGAGAAGCACGAAATCAAAGGAATGTAAGAGGGATCAAGAAAAGTTCCTATAATAACTTTTCTCTTCTTGAAAATGAAATAGAATGCTCAATCTGTAACAACTTTGGCCATGAAGAATCTGAATGCAGGAGTAAATTTTGGAAAATATCTCAAAAGGAGCAAACTCCATTAAATCCCAAAATATGGAGAGAGAAAGAATCGCAAACAGAAATATGTGGTATAGCCGTGTATGTAGAAAGACAAGAAAACCAGTGGTACATCGACATTGGATGCTCAAAACACATGACAGGTGACAAAGAAAAACTACACTCATATAATGCCTTAGAAAAGGAAAAGAGTGTCTCATTTGGAAATGACACTCCTGTTGTCATAAAAGGTAAAGGCTTTGTTTTCTTGAAAGAAAATGTTAAAGCTAGGAATGTTATGTATGTTGATGGCTTAAAGCATAACTTGTTGAGTGTGAGTCAAACATGTGATCAAGGAAATGAAGTAGTGTTTCGATCAAATGGATGTGTTGTTCGTGAGCTTGATACAGGAGAAACCATGATCAAAGCTACAAGAACTCCAAAAAAACTATACATACTCAAGGGAGGACAACAACAGTGCTATCTAAGAAAATATGATGAAAATTGGCTATGGCACAGAAGATTAGGGCATCTAAGCTTTTCTCAAATAAGAAAATCATGCAGATTCCAGGTTGTTCATGATCTTCCAAATACCAACATTCCTGAAAATATTATATGCAAATCATGTAAATTCCGTAAGCAAACCATATCTCACTTCATCGAAAAGGAAGGGTTAGCTAGTAAGCCTCTTAAACTTGTTCATACTGATTTATGTGGACCATCAAGGAAAAAGTCACCTCGTGGAGAAGAATGCTTTATATTATTCATTAATGATTTTTCCAGAATGTGTTGGATAGGTCTTCTAAAGCATAAATATGAAGCATTTGAAAAGTTCAAAGCCTTCAAAGCTTTGGTTGAAAATGAATCAGATCGCAAAATCAAATTCCTTAGATCTAATTGAGGAGGGGAATTTACCTCGGATGAATTCTTTGACTTTTGTGAACAACATGGAATAAAAAGGTAGTTCTCCACCGCAAGGACTCCACAGCAAAATGGAGTGGTAGAAAGGATGAACAAACCTGTTGAACAAATGGCTCATACTATGCTAGATGAATTTGGAACTCCTACAACCTTCTGGGGTGAAGTTGCATTCGCCGCCATCACTATTCTCGACGAAGCAAATGTTCAGGTAAACAACATTGAAACTTCACATGAACTTTCGTATGGTAAGGCTCCCACTGTAAAATACTTCAAAATTTTTGGAAGTAAATGTTACATCAAAAGGACTGATGAAAAACTTGGTAAGTTTGAACCCAGAGCAGATGAAGGTATTCTTCTTGGCTACTCTTCCCGAATTAAAGGATATAAATGTTATAATAAAAGACTTGGGAAAATTATTGAAAGTATTAATGTTGTGGTTGATGAAGCATGCAAAAATCCAAAGCAGATAAAGACCAAAGGTTATGACAATAAAGAAGATGAGGAACATTTTCCCACATCAAATCACACTGATTCTAAAGAAGAAACCAATGAAGCACCAGAAGAAGAGATAACGATAGAAGAAAAGACTTTGTCTAGGTATGTTCATAAAAAACATCCAAAAACTCAAATTTTAGGGGAAAAAGGGGCAGGTGTGCAGACATGAAGAACCATTACTGAAGCCTCAAGCTATCTAGCATTACTATCTTCCATCGAACCTCAAGATGTAAATGAAGCATGAAAATATGAATGTTGGGTCAAGGCCATGAATGAAGAACCTGAGCAAATTGAAAAGAATAATACTTGGGAATTAGTTCCTAGACCTCATGATAAGAATATCATAGGAACTAAATGGATATTCAAAAACAAGCTGAATGAAAATGGAGAAGTTATTAGAAACAAGGCTAGACTTGTTTGTAAAGGGTATGCTCAACAAGAACGTATAGATTTTGAAGAAACTTTTGCACCTGTTGCTAGACTTGAAGCCATAAGAATGTTTCTTACCCTTTCTAGCTTTCAAAAATTCAAAATATACCAAATGGATGTAAAAGCTGCCTTTCTTAATGGAGACTTAGAAGAAGAAGTCTATATTGAACAACTAGAAGGATTCATACTTGGAAATGATGCAAAACTTGTATGCAAACTCAGAAAATCTCTCTATGGTCTGAAACAGGCTCTAAGGGCATGGTATTACTGTCTTAACAAATATCTCCACCAATAGGTTTTCTCAAAGGGGTTAATAGATAACAATCTATATACAAAGATGGACACTGATAAATTGCTAATAATTATTGTGTATGTTTATGATATCATTTTTGGTAGCAATGAAGAATCCATGAGTCAGAATTTTGCCCCAGTAATGCAGCAAGAATTTGAAATGTCCTTGCTTGGTGAGCTTACCTACTTTCTTGGTCTACAAGTTCAACAAAATAAAGATGGTATTTTTCTCTCACAAACCAAAGATCTCAAATAAATCCTGAAAAAGTATGGCATGGAAGATTCTAAACCAGTATGTACCCCAATGGTAACAGGATGCAATCTTATCTCAAATGATGAATCATCAGTAGTACATCAACCAACTTATAGATCCATGATTGGCAGTCTGCTTTATCTAATAGGTACCTGACCAAACATCATGCATCCAGTGGGAATAGTTGGAATATTCCAAGCAAATCCTAAGGAAACACACCTTCAGGCAGTCAAAAGGATTTTCAAATATATTCAAGGAACACATAACTTTGGTTTGTGGTATCCTAGAGATACAGATCTTACACTTCATACATATACAAATGCATATTGGGCAGGAAGTGTTGATGATAGAAAAAGCACTAGTGGTGGTGTGTTCTATATGGGTTCCAGGTTAGTGTCTTGGTTCAGCAAGAAACAAAGTTCAATTGCATTATCTACATCTGAAGTAGAATACGTGGTTGTTGCATCTTGTTGCACATAACTACTTTGGATGATGAAAACATTGCAAGACATTCAGATCACATGTACCCCACCCATCTCCATTCTATGTGATAATACAAGCACCATCATCATTTCAAAGAACCTAGTTATGAACTCCAAGACCAAGCACATACCCATCAAATATCATTTTCTAGATGAAAAAGTGCTTGAAAAAAAGGTCAAATTGGAGTATGTTCCCTCCAAAGAACAGGTTGTTGATCTATTCTCTAAACCACTGCCCAAAGAGACATTTGAATATCTCAAACAAAATCTGGGAGTATTTGCTGCATCATCCTGTTGTTAAATCCTATCTTCTTTAGAGAAAGGTGGTTATACGTGAGTTTCATGAAGCATAGTTGCGTATATACGTTGGTTTCGATGGGTACAGTTGTGTATATGTTGGTTTGAGGAAAAGAAGTGGGCCAGACTCAGGAGAAAGGGTCTGATATGGTTCACTGAATTATCTGCTCTACTTGATGATGGTTACAGTCTGTTTATGACATGTGGAAATATGTTGGCTCTCATAAGTTTTCGATAATTTATATATGATTGATGATGATGCCTTGATAAATCTTCTGATATATGAAATGATCAAATCTGACAGTGAACATCTGACATAGGTTCAAGGGGAGCATATGCTTCTAATAATGCATTGTTGGCATTATCTTAGAATATCTCAGTACAGGTTCACATAGTTGTTTTTGATTTAGGTGGAATAGGTTCAGGGGGAGAATATGGTTGCTGGTTTGGATGCTGATTGATAGATGATGCTAATCATAGTTGGTGATGACTATCATGGTCTTGTTTTAAGATATTTGGTCTCTATTATATATGTCATGTATATCTTTTAATGTAACGGTCATGAAAATACCTAATTTGTAACCCCACTATGCATGGGATGGATGATGTAATGTTTCTTGTTTTTTTTTACATGTATAAACAATTGATATATCCCCACTTGGTTGGGTAGATGAGTCAAACTTGGTATATCCCCACTTGTTTGGAAAATGGATGTATGTATGAGTCATTGGTGATAGGAAGGTCATTTGTGGTGTATGTATAGAGTCATGTTCTTCTTTTAGAACATCTTTTTGTAGACTTTGCTTATGTTCAGGGGGAGCATCGACTCTGTCATGGGAGCTCAATCAGCACACTTCATCATATCAGATAATTTAGCATGCACTTAGGGGGAGCATGACCCTTTGCCCTTGATGTCAAAGGGGGAGAGTGACTTGGTGTGGTTATTACCATCAAGTCCAAAGGGGGAGAGTGACTTGGTGTGGTTGTTGCCATCAAGTCCAAAGGGGGAGATTGTTGGCATTATGACACAGGTGTTGTCCTTGATGGCAACTCTCTTAGATGACAAATCATAATACAACAGGTCAACAACTTAGAATTACAGATCAGACTTCATAGAATGAAGAAAGAGAGGTATACGCAGGTTCACCATTGGCCAAGTTGTGTATACATGTGGGTTCACTATATACAGGTCACTATACAAGTCACGTATACATACACATGCACTTTCACAAAAGGAAAAGTACGTATACCTTGGAAAATGAAGTTTTTGGTCCGAAGTATTTGGTCCATGGTATTTTGATCCATAGTATTGGTCCAAGGTATCGGGTACGAGGTATTGACCCTATGTATTTGATCCAAGGTATTGATCCTAAGTGGTTTTGGTCCATGGTATTCAGAAAGGCCTAAAACTATAAAAGGAGGAGAAGATCATTAGGCCAAGGTACTCAAGCATTAAATATTTGATGAAGTGTGAGATCTAGTATGCAGGTTATTGGGTTATGGTACATTGTTGGATCTAAATCAAGGAGGAACCTTAGTGGTTGATGGAGGATAAGATATAATGATGGATCGGGATCTTAAGGCGTAAAATGAACTATCATTATGTATTTTTTCTCATGAATATTCTAGATCTAAATGCTGATGCACATATTATTCTGTAAATGATATGATCTGGGTATAAATAAAGTCTGGTATAGTTGTAGAAGTATGAATTATTATTTTCAGATGTATATGTTGGTTGGCTTTGAGGAAAGCGTGTATACACGTTCGGCACATGAAAGTAGCGTATACATTATAATATATGCTTTAGTTACTGTTTTTTGTTGTTGCAGTGTTCTGGGTTCTGGCCTGGGTTCTAGTTACTGTATTCTGGTGACAACATTTTGAAAGATTAGATTGATGGGTTGTCAAAGTGATTGATTGATTTGGTTATGGTTGGTTCAATAGGATATTGGCTGATGCAGATATATTTGATGAGTGAATGATGTTGTTGATGGATCTATTCTGAAAATTTATGAAACATGGTCCTTGGAAGAAAGGAGAAGGTTGTAGCCTTCTGTAGGCCGGCACCTACATACTAGTAAACATATCAGCTAGTACAAGAGCTAGGGGGTTGTATCTCCCTTCCAGTAGAAGCTGGAGAATGAGAGAAGGTTGTAGCCTTCTGCAGGTAGAAGCCTGCGTATTGGTATAAGACTGCACCAATACAAAAATTGTAAACATAATTTTTTTATTATTAAAAGAAGACATAGACGACAACAGCAAGTGGTTTTCACCCACATTGGGTTTCCACCTTATATCTTGGTGTTCATGTGTGTTGCTTATGGGTGATGCTTTATTTTTCTTTTACTGCACTGTCTAATGAATTCCTGATATACTGGTTAAAGTTTTTTTTTTTTTTTTTTTTTACTGAAACGGTTATTTTTATTCATAGTAAGATCGGGCATTGCCTAAACAACCATTACAATTCCATTGCTGATTACAACACTCATTCACTTAGGGAATGTCTGCCTAAACAACCATTACAATTCCATTGCTGATTGCATTATTGCTGATCATTCCTTCCTGAAGAGTGCATCCTATATTTGCCAACCTATTTGCATCCTTGTTTAGTCCTCTAAGAATATGGTATATTTGAACCGAGCAAAGATCTTTCAATATTCTGTTCACTCTTCATAGTTGCTTGTTTAGAGTCGGATCCTTGAGCTTTTCCTTTTTTGCCAATGTTTTTATCAGCAGTTCAGAATCTCCTATTATTAAGATTTCCTTTGGGTTTTCTTTACTTGCAATTTGGCAAGATTTCTAGAGGCTAAGTATTTCTGCTTGATTGTTTGTTTTCACTCCCAGGCCCCAGCTAAATTCTTCTTTTTTCCCATTCCGGTAGTAAATCAGTCCACCTGCTCCAGCTCTCCCTGGATTGCCTTTTGAGGCTCCGTCAAAGAGAATGGTGCATATTTCCTGGGATTTCCTCCATTTCTGAAAATTGTCTTCGGTTTCTCGAATCTGCCACCTTTCTTTGTGGATTGGTCGTGGTGGTGCTTTCTATTTGCCTTTTCCTGTGTAGTCTTCCAACCACACACTTTCTTCTTTTCTTAGCAAGTTATCTTCCTTTGCTGTATGATGATTTAGAGTTTCTAGGAGGAGCTTCTTTGCCTGTTCTGCCACTTTCATTGCTGGTTGCTCTGTGTTGTTGAAGATGGCCTCATTCCGGGCTAACCAGATTTTCCAACAAACATATTTAGGCACAACTGTCCATACCTTGTTCCAAATTGATTTGTTGGCAATTCGATGAGGGTAGCTTTCTTTCCAAGATGTGAACATTGAGGTTATTGTGCTTTGGAGAGGGGCACTCATGTTTAGTCCGGACAAGAAAGTAGACCATACCTCCTTCGCAAACTCACAAGTTATAAACAGATGACTTGCTGTTTCTAGCTCTCTTTTACATAGAATGCATCTGTGTGGACCTGCTATACCCCTTTTGCTCAAGTTTTCCCTTGTGAGAATTTTGTTATGGAATAAGGTCCAAAAGAAAAAGTTGATTTTTGGGATGCTGAAGCTGTCCCAAATCTGCTTCCAGACTGATCCCTGATGTGGTGTATCTTGCTGGCATTGTAGTTGATAGTATCCCTGCTTTACTGTATATATTCCTTTCTTACCCCATCCCCAGGTTTCCTCCTCCTCAATATGAATTGGTGTGAAATCAACAATTTCATCATTGAGTGCGGCAAACTGGTTTTTTAGTTGTTCTAGAATTCTGGGCCATTTCCATCGCAGCCAGTTGCCTTTGCTATCCCATACGGTTATATCCTCTATTTTTTTAATTCCTCTCGCTCGAAGCCAAGCTCTAATCTCGGCGATCTCTGCTTTTTGATTTAGTGGCTGATGTCCCATTACGCGATCTTTCCATAGGTTCGTATTCTTCCCATTGCCTGGAATTCTGTATAATTCGCTTCTGAAGAAATCGATTCCTTTTACGCACAGCTTCCAGGCCTGTGTGCCTTTGGGGTGCTTCTCCGTTTTGTAGCTCATTATGGATTGGTTTTTTAAATATTTCTCTTTAAGGATCTTGCTTACCGGGTGGATGGGCTCATCACAAATTTGCCACAGCAGTTTGCATCCCAAGGCCATGTTTGCTAGCCCAGGATCGCGCACCTGAAGGCCTCCTTCCACCATCGGCCTTTTAACTGTTTCCCATTTGATTAAATGAAACCGATTGTTGTTCTCTCGCCCCCCGTTCCACAAAAAATTGCGAATATATTTAGAAATTTGGTCTGAGATGTGTTTGGGCGCCATCATCAGGGCCGCTTGGAATGTTGGCAATGCTAAGAGAACGGATTTTATCAATATGAGTTTTCCTCCTGTAGATAACCAGAAGCCTCCCCACACTTTTATCATTTTCTTGCATTTAGCTATTACCTCGTCCCACAGGTGATTCCTGTTTGAACCCAGAGTTATGGGAAGTCCCAGATATTTAATTCTTTCCCATTCTGCATACCCTTTGTATCCCAGATCTTCTGCTATTTTCCTTATTGTTTGCTGGTCTGTGTTCCAGCCATACACTGCGCTCTTCTTTTCACTTACTAAAGCGCCAGTTATGATGCAGAATTTCTGAAGAATGGATTTGAAAGCTGATGCTATTCTTGGAGAGCCCCCCCCCAACAAGAGCGAGTCATCCGCGAATAATGCATGGTTCATTGGTTCTATGCCTTTCTCTATTCTGATCCCTGGAATTCTGCCTTTTTCTTTTTCCATTGTTAGCTTCCTGCTTAAGGAATCAGCCATCAGGATGTAGAGGAAGGGCGAGAGGGGGCAGCCCTGTCTCAAGCCCCTTGAGGCTAGAAAGAAGTTTGCAGGTCTTCCTTTTATCATTGGTGCTATCCATATCTTTTCCAAGCAGGCTTTAATTATATCAATAAATTTCTGGTTGAAACCATAAGCTGATAGAACCCTATATAGAAAGGATCTATTTACCCTGTCAAAAGCATTGCACATATCCAGTTTGATTAACATACCTTGTTCTCTGCGCAGTTGACTTGAATGTAGTGCTTCCTGCACTTGGATGACATTGTCCAGGATATGTCGACCTTTCACAAAGCCTCCTTGAGCTGGAGTAATTAATTTTTGAAGAAGTGGCTTGATTCTATTTGCCATCAGCTTGGCCAAGATCTTATATGATGAATTGCATAATGATATAGGTCTATATCTGTCAAAGGTGCCTGGATTATTTTCCTTTGGGATTAATGCGAGAAAAGTTGAGTTTATGCCGCCTCCGACTTTTGCCTTCCTCATGAAGCCCTGGACCATTCTCATCAAATCAGTTTTGATTATCTCCCAGCATATTCTATAAAAGTGAATTGAGAATCCGTCGGGCCTAGGGGCTTTATCTGGCTCCATGGACCAGACTATGTTTATTATTTCTTCTTCTGAGGCTGGCCTTATTAGAGATTCGTTGTCTTCTAAGCTTACTAGCTAGGGTATATTGATAAGGAATTCTTCCATGTCCTCCTCGCTTCCATCTTTTCTGGTGCTGAGAAGATTCTGAAAATGGTTTACTGCTGCCTCCCTGATCTGTTCGAAGCCTCTGCATGCCTGACCATTGGTGGTAGTAATTTCCGCAATGTGATTTCTTGATATCCTCGCCCTGTACTGTCTATGGAAATATGCTGTATTCCTGTCTCCTGATTTGAGCCATAGGCTACGAGATTTTAATCGCCAAAATTCCTCCTCATTTCTAAAAGAACTGTATGCTTTCCTTTGGGCGCATTTTTCTTTGTCTAGATCTATGGCTGAGATGGTTTTCTCTTCCAGTCCTAATTGAATTTCTTCCAGCTGTCTTGTTTCTTCTTTCGTCTGGCTGGTGGGGGTGTTGACTTCTTTCTTTATCCATTCTTTGAGCGACTTTTTGGTATTCTTAATTTTTTTCTCCCATACATAGCTTGGGGAGCCTGAGATTTCTATTTCCCAAGCTGTTTGTACCGTATCAAGAAACCCCTCTCTTTTGGCCCAGAGAGGGCTGCATCTAAAGGGGAGGAGGCCAAGGTCTTCTTCCTCCTTTATGTGTAGAAGAATTGGTTTGTGGTCCGATGTTAATTTTGGAAGGATCTTGGAGAGGACTATTCTATTATCCATCATAATAGCACTGCTGGCAAGGAATCTATCTAGCCTTGCTGAGATGTGTTGTTCCCCTGTTCTGTTGTTTGTCCAGGTATATGTTCCTTTCACCGGTTTGAATTCTACCAAATCTCAGGACTGGATTAGATTTTCCACAGTGAGGAGGAAGGGATCTCTTGTGTAGGATCCTCCTCACTTTTCTTTTGGGTCTAAGATTATATTCAGATCTCCTCCTATGATTATATTCGTGGGACTGCATTTCTCTATGTATTCTGTTAGAGTTTTCTAGCATTCTTTTTTCTCCTCATAATGCACCGGGACATACATATTGAACAAATCTAATTTGACTTTGCCTGCTGTGTGCCAAAGTTCTATATATATCCAATGTTGTGTCTCATGTGTTTTGCCAAGGTTGAATAGGTTCTTTGACCATAAAGTACCTATCCCTCCTACTGATCCTCTTGCACTGATTACCTTCCCTGAGTCAAATTTCCATTTAGAGGTGTTGGTATTTAGAAGGGTCTCCCCTTCTATTTTGGTCTCTTGGAGCATGAGTACATCTATGGGTTCCATTTTCATTAGATCCTTGATGGCCTCTGCCTTGTTGGGATTACCTAGACCCCTGCAGTTCCAAGATACCAAATTCAGGTTCATCATTTACAACTTGTTGGTGTGGGGCCTCCTCCCTTGGATGCCCTTGGCTTGATGTTTCTCCCCAGAGTCATTTCTAAGGTAGCTTGACTTCCTAGGGTTTTTTGCTTTTCTGATTCTTCTTCCCTTACCTCTTTATTTGATATCCTTCCTGCTTGCTTGGATGGTCTTTCTTCATCATCCGATGAGCCGACGTTTTCTGTCCTTTTCTTTTTCTGCTTGATTACGTTTGCATATGAAGGGGAGGTGTTATTGCTTGGATTCGGATTAGATGTGTTACTTGGATCTTTCATTTCGCTGTCTTTGTGCTGAGATGGATCTTCATGCTCCTTCTCCAGGGTTTCTGTGGGTGGTGTGAGAGATTCGAATGGGTTCTTGTCCTCCATTGCGTTGGTGCCTTCCTTGCTCCCGAAGTTTTGCTGGCTTTCTGTTTCTTGTCCTGTTTTGCCCCCTGTCTCCTTGCCTTTGTTTTTGTTGCTCTGACTATTGTTTGCTGTTTTTTTAACTCATTTCCATTGCTCTCCTTTTTCTTTCTCAGTAGATTCCTCATTTTTCTTCTTGCAATATCGTGCGAAGTGTCCGTATTTTTGGCAGTATTGACATTTGAATGGAAGTTGCTCGTAATCTAGTTCTTGAATGTGCATCCATTCTGCCACCGATAGCTTGACGGCTTCAGGGAGCCCGATTTCTAGATCTACCTCCACGCAGATTCTCGCACAAGAGTATTGATCCTTCCTTGGGGCCTGATCTATGTATTTTCCAAGAGCATTTCCTATGGACTGCAGTGATTTCTGGCTCCAACAATGAAGAGGAAGATGTGGTAGGTGCACCCAGACTGGCACCGCCTTAGGAACATCTTGGGATGGGTCGAAGTCGGGAGACCATTTATTCAGGTACAATCCTTGAGGGCCCATGAAATATGGCCCGTTTCTGAAGATCAAGCTCCTATCCTCTGCATTTTCGAACACGAACATGAAGAAACCCTTGCCCACGAAGTGGCTTTTTATTCCTTCTTTGACCAGGGGGATCTAGTTGCGCTTTACCCATTCTTCTACTCCTTTCGGGGAGGGCCATAGCCCTGTGAACTGTCCGATTAGCCCTCTTTCGGCAAGTTTCAGAGCTGATCTGCATGTGTCCTCCACCGGCAAGGACACCGTTGGAATGTTTTCCAGCTTTTTAAAAAACTTAAGCTGAGGTCCAGAAGGTTGGCATTTTCCTGTGGCCGCCACCAAGGCACTAAATGCCTACAGTTCTGATGGGGTTTCAGTTCCATCTCCACGTTCCATGGCCGATTTCCTTGAGGGAGAAACCGACCCTTGTTAAATCAGGGACAGGACCCCCATACGAGAGTGGATCCAACTTCACACGATCCGCGATCACCCGATCCGCAATCCCTGTCGACTGCGCAGCTCTGGTTCGATCTCTGTTGCGGGCTTGAGTTGTAGAGCTCCCACTTCCGTAAAGATCCCTCGTTGTTACTGGTTAAAGTTCAATACATGATAATTTTGGTAAATCAAAATATCTCTGCATATACGCTGGTTGCATTAAGTATAGTTGCGTATACATGCTAGTTCACTAAGCTGAAATAGCGTACACAAATCAGTTTTGAAAATTATATTATTGATCTGATAATACTGATTCACCCCACCTCTCAGTATTATTGCCAACACTTGGAAGGGCCTAACCAACACGTACAGATCTGCAAATACTTACTTCATAACTTCACTACACTTCCGGACTTCAGACAAACCCAGTTCACGTTATTTAAAGAATAAAATAGGTGTACATAATCAGATCTAGCCCAATATCAGATCATTCAATAATAAGTCATTTAAGGTCTCATGATCTTGATCCAATATTGAATTCAAGGTCAAATCACAATCATAGCCACTGCAACATAAAATATACTTCAGATAGAAGTATTCCTTAGAAACCCATACACTTTCACATAACACTTCATAAGATATTCATTACTTCAGTACTTATCCCTTGATCTTCTCCTCCTTATATACTTAGATCCTTTGTCAATACCTTGGACCAAAACCACTTAGGACCAATACCTTGGACCAAATACCTAGAGTCAATACCACGGACCAAATACTTAGGGTCAATACCACATACCAAATACCTTAGACCAAAACCTTGGTTTTCTAACATGTACGCGCTTTTCTTCCTACGGGAGTGCATGTATACGTATATGCTCTTTTTGTTCTATGGACCAATGTGTATACGCTATTTTGACTAAGTGGACATGCATATACTTCTTAAATTGATTTTCATCAGT
The DNA here is from genome assembly GCA_000404065.3 of Pinus taeda. Classification (NCBI taxonomy): domain Eukaryota; kingdom Viridiplantae; phylum Streptophyta; class Pinopsida; order Pinales; family Pinaceae; genus Pinus; species Pinus taeda. The sequence continues at coordinate 198,789 of APFE030599237.1, forward strand.
CTTTTCCTTTACCTTCTTTATTCTGATTAGTAGACCTTAGTTCCATCTTCCTGTTCTTCTATACCACTGCCCTATTACCTCTGAATATACCTGTTGGAATGTGAGTTGCCTTTTACCAAAATTGAATTAACCTGTGAATGAGTTTCCATCAAGGAGAACACTTGTATCATAATGCCAACAATCTCCCCCTTTGGACTTGATGGAAACCATGATGGTGTTAATTACTGCAAGCTGTAGAAACTGTTAGAGATAACATGCAACACCAAAATACTCTCCCCCTTTGACATCAAGGGCAAAGGGTAGACGAAGTAACTTTCCTCCTCTTATATACATTATGGTGTTCATGCTCCCCCAGAGTACATGCCGAGTCTGCAAAGATATGAATCAAAAGAATAACATGGCTCTATAACTCAACTATGTGAGTTTGACCTTCTTATCACCAATGGCTCATACATACATCAATCACCCAATCAAATGGGGATATACCAAATTTGACTAATCTTCCCAACCAAGTGGGGATATACCAATTGTTTATACATGACAGAAATACAATAAATATTACATCATCCATCCCATGCAAAGTGGGGATACAAATTACATCACTTGTCCAATAGGACTCATTCAAATGTATGAGAAGTCATATCACACCCTAGACTTTTACATGACTTAAGCAACAAATGGTATAAATATCTGAAGCCATAGTTGGACTCAACAACCATAGTTCCAACAATGCAGAATGCAAGTGAAGGCTAATGCTCCCCTTGAACCTATGCTACTTGTGCATTGTTAATAAGTCATTCATCAAGGCATCTTTGTCAGTCAGATAAAAAGTAATGAACGAAACAAGTCATTAGACTATAATCATCAACATCAGACAAAGCACCCATATCAGAATCTGACCCACTATTTTTCCTGTCAGGAAAACATAAATGCTTCTTCAGCGATAGAAACCCGCGTGTATACATGACTATACTTCATGAAACCCGTGGATAATAACCTTCCTCTGAAAAACTGGATTTAACAACAGGATGATGCAGCAACTACTCCCACTTTTGTCTGAGACATTCAAATGTTTCTCTGGGCAGTGGTTTAGTGAATATATCAACAACCTATTCTTTGGAGGGAACATACTCCAATTTGACCTTTTGTTCAAGCACTTATTCTCGTATAAAATGGTACTTGATGGGTATGTGCTTGGTCTTGGAGTGCATGACTGGATTTTTTGAAATACTAATGGCACTTGTATTATCACATAGAATGGAGATGGGTGGAGTATATGTGATCTGAATGTCTTGCAAATTTTGCATCATCCAAAGTAGTTGTGTGCAGCAAGATGAAACAACCACATATTCTGCTTCAGCTGTAGATAAAGCAATCGAACTTTGTTTCTTGCTAAACCAAGAGACTAACCGGGAACCCATATAGAATGCACCACCACTAGTGCTCTTTTGATCATCAACACTTCCTGCCCAATCTGCATCTATATATGCATGAAGAGTAAGGTCTGTATCTTTAGGATACCATAGTCCAAAGTCCTGAGTTCCTTGAAGATATTTGAAAATTCTTTTGACTGCTTGGAGATGTGATTCCTTTAGATTTGCTTGGAACCTTCCAACAATTTCTACTGCATGCATGATGTGAGGTTTTGGTACCTGTTAGATAAAGTAGACTTCCAATCATAGATCTGTAAGTTGGTTGGTTTAATGCTGGTGATTCATCATTAGAGCTGAGACTACATCCTGTTACCATTGGAGTACATATTGGTTTAGAATCTTCCATTCCATACTTTTTCAAGATCTTCTTGAGATATTTGGTTTGTGAGATAAAGATACCATCTTTTGTTTGCTGAACTTGTAGACCAAGAAAATAAGTAAGTTCACCAAGTAAGGACATTTCAAATTCTTGCTGCATTACTAAAGCAAAATTCTGACTCATGGATTCTTCAT